>LPNX010304655.1:353849-439363 GCA_001517045.1 Pseudotsuga menziesii | reverse complement strand
TTCAAAACAGTCTTTTCTAAATGTCATGTGTGATGTTGCACCAGTATCAAGCAGCCAACAATCTTTGTAAGATGAAAGAGAAGTCGTTTCATTAAATCCAAGATTACAAAGTGCAACAATACAAGAATCAGAAAATTTACTAGCATCTTGGTCATCTGTCTTCTGGTTATGCTTGTCTTTGATGGAGTTCCATGAAGCCCAACACTGATCTGATGTGTGCCCAGTATTTCCACAACGCTTGCACTTTGATATTTTTCTGGAGTTGTTTCTGCCCCCTTTGCCTCTCTTGCTGCAATCTCCCTTGGAAGGGTCTTTGGATTGGTCTTTGCCACCTAGGGAAACACCAATACTAGATGCCAAAGAGTGCATCTTTACAACTGTTAGTTTACAATAATAACTTGATATGACAAAGAGAAAAACAATAACCTTGCAGGTCTACAGTCTCTGCCAAGGTGTACAATGCAAGCTTCAGGTGAGCATACACAAGCTTCTTCAGTATACAAAATATACGAGCTTCAAATACACAGCAGCATTCCTTGTTTAACAATATATACTCTACAGAATACCAGAAGCTAATGTATATGTGAAAAGGATATAAGTGCACAAAAATTTAAGCACCAAACTATATAAGCAATTATCAGCACCAAACTATATAAGCAATTATCAAGCACCAAACTTGATTTTGCAAACTTGATTTTGCAGAAGCATTTATCAGCAGCAATTGTCTTCAACCAAGCAGTCTTCAACACAGTCTTCAGCAGTCTTCATAGCTTCCACGCAGGTAGCTCTACGCAAGCAAAGAACGCAGGCAGTAGCAGTCTTCACGCAGGTAGCATACTCAGAAAATTAGGGTTTGCTCAGAAAATTGGCGCTATAGGTAACGTTTCTCCATTAACCAGCCTCCAATGCAACATTTACACCAGAGTCTTCAACGCATCATATACTCAGGCAGCTTCAGTTCGCAGAAATATCCAGGCAGGATGGTCTCTTCAAACAGTCTCCACGCACATGAAAAAAGAGTGAGCCTTCAACGCAGCCTCAACACAGCTTTCAGCACAGGCTTCACTCAGGTATTATGCAGTCTTCAAGTCGCAGTCTTCAAGTTTCAGTACAGCAAAGGGAGCCCGCAAAAATTAGGGTAAATTTAGGGTTTATGTGTTCCCAAAAAGCATTATCTCCAGTGCAGGTATTATCTCCAATTTGAGCGCAGATATATATATGATGTATCTCTCACATTATATATCACAGTCACAAAATATGAGTCGCAACTCTCACCAAAATGTATGATCAGACTTCAGCGTAAATGGGTTGCAACAATATATATGTATTTATATATCAATCACCAGTATTTATATAGCAACAATGGTGTGCAGACTTCACAAAAAAACAGTCAGAACGCACTTTTACAACATATAACATATACCATTGCAGCTCTTACAACTTATACCATATACCATCGCAGCTCTTAATTGATCAAATCGCAGTGTTAGATGATCAACGCGCAGTCTTAAAGTCTTCACATCGCAGCTCCACGCACCCTCAAAAATTAGGGTTTCCACCCTAGCCTCAACGCAGGCACCATTCTTCGTAAGCACAACAACTCTCGTGGGATCCTCCGTCGTATGGCTTGATTCAAGGGGACTAGGGTTGTAAAAGTTTGGTCTTGTGGCCAATTCCAGTTGTGTTGATTGTGGCTAACTCCGATATGCTTTAATTCTTCAACGCACAGCTTTCATGTCGGGTTCACCATTCAGTAGGACCTCCACGCAGACTTCAGCAGCAGCGAATACACTGATAGGTATTATAACGCAGCATCCATGCAGTCTCCAACGCAGCGATAGGTCACTGAAAGCACTGATAAGTCACAGATACTCAACGCAGGCAGCACTCTTCACGCACAATATATATGATCATCACATATATCAGTCAGCAATACCATCAGCATCACGCTCAGCCTTCACACCAGTATATATTATATACCATCAATAGCACGCTCAGCATACAGCATACAGCAGAGAGGTCGGTCAAAAACTGAATGACTGCGCAGAGAGCAGCACGATGAACCAGTCATAAGGAGGAGAAGAGAGCAACTAAAAACTATTCTGGATTATGCCAAGCCTAAGTTACATTTCTTTCGAGAGTGCATACATCATCGATGTCTCTTCAAAACAACAATTTCACATATTTTAACATTCCATTACAACTTGAATGAAAGTCGAAGTTCATCAACAGGTCGTCCTCTTCATAAAATCGCAGTATCAGTCTCAGCATAAAATCGCAGCATAAAACACAGTCTCCTCGTTCAATATTAACGCAGCTCCAGACTTGTTTGTGTAATTTTCACCAATGATAATCCTCAGCTCCTATTAGGGTTTCACACAGAACTCCAACACCTTCAGCAGTCTCCAACACGCAGAACAGTCTCCACGCATAACAAAAGACAGGTGAAAGAACTAGGGTTTCGTTATTCAAACAAAAGACAGGTGAAAGAAGCCGTAGACAACGCCCCAATCACCCAGTAACCTCAAACAAACGTTTGAAGGAGAATAACGCATGCCCAGGCTGGGGGAGGAGAAACGCACACTGACGATGGGCAGGCAGCCAGGCAGCCTGAAATAGATATGGCAGAACGAAGGCAGGAGTTATGGCAGACAGCCCTGCTCTGATACCACTTGTTGGTAATAACTCCCGATTGATTTCATTTCCAATGCAAATGCCTATATTTATACAAAGTACATGGTGGTTGGGTTTCACCTTCCGCTCAGCCTGTTTGGCTTCCTGTCTAGTCATATTCCTATTTATTATTTATTTACAATAATCCCGAAGGATTAATCTAACAAATATGTTTTAATATTAATAATTAATATTGATATTTAATAGTTATTATTAATTATATAATAGTTATTTAGTGATTATTTATTATATATATTTTTGTTCATTACATTGAAGTGGTCAAAAAGATCAGACTTGAGTTTAAGGAAGTAAACCCAGTAGTACCTAGAAAAGTCATCTATGAAAGTAAGGACATACTTGGCTTGACTCATGGACATATGAGGGAAGGGACTAGCAATGTCACTGTGAATGAGCTCAAGAGGTGATGAGATTCGCTCGTGCCTGACTCTCTCATACTTATGCTCTGGATGTTTTCCTAGAATGCAACCATGAGAGATTCCTTTGTAAACATTTATTTTGGTAGAAACCATATATTTTTCACATAAAATATGAAAGGTACTTATAGTTTAGATGACCAAACCTCTCATGCCAAAGTTTTATTGCTTCATTGGCATGTGTGAGGAGAGCAGAGGGGTTAGATGAAGGCATGGAGTGTGAGATCTTGTAAACTCTAGAACTATGATCCACAAAACCTTTAGCAATGACTCTACCATTCACAACATCAGAGATTTCAACTTCATTGGGGGAGAAAAAAACCTTCTTAGGAGACCAACTGTGGGTCATCTAGTATACTGACAAGATATTAGTAGCAAGACCTAGGACATACAAAACATTATTGAAGGAGCCATCGTCAAAATCAATGCTACCTTTACCCTTTCTTTTAGTTTTTGAGTTATCTTCCAACAAAATCTTAGGACCCTTCAAATCATAAATACATGAGAAGGATTCTTTTGTTGAAACCATGTGCCTAGAATCTCCATAATTGATGATAAAGGAAGGATATCTTACAGTGCTTGCAACTAGGGCATGCACTCTCTCTTGGTCTTCGAAACTGGATCCACCTTCTTTCTTGCACCACCAGGGAGGGAGATGTTCTTCTTCTTCAGTAGTTGAGTCATCATATATATATGCATATTCATCCAATATCTCTAAGGATGAAATCCCTTACCACAGCATGCACACTTGCTACCTTCACCTTTACCTTTCTTCTTATGAAATTTATTCTTCTTGGAGTTTGAGGAATCCTCTTGAGACTTGTACTTGTATCCTTTTTTATCTGAAGGATTCTTAGCCTTCTTCTTGTCCTTCGAATTCACCTTGGAATATCCAAAAACCAAATATTTATCATTGGAAGGTTTGATAGTGCCCATCAATATGTAATGTCCCCTTTTTGGAAATTTTATTAAAATGCCCAATTTTCCATTTTTTCACAATTTTGGCTCTTGACTAGTTTTAGTGTCGTTGTCTCCAAATCAGCCCAATTGCTCCCAAATATTCAGAGAAGGTGTATGACTGATATAATAAATTAATTATTATGTTAATTTATGTATTATTTTCCTCCAATCAGTTCTGAAAGTCTATATCAAATTCTGAATAAGATAGATGAATTTACTAGCAATTTTGGGGCTCAAATCCCTCCCGGGTAATTTCCGGAATGACTTCCCAAATGTACATAAAATCAATAAAATTATAAAATTGAAGTAGGGGATGTGTATAATACATTATCATATACTCATATTCATAACCAATCAAACTCCCATGGCTGTTATCACTTCCTTCAATTAGATATAAAAAACTAGTTTTGGACCCTTGGGGAAATGAGATGTAGTTTTCCCCAAATGCTATGAAATTCGACCCAATGGCAAAAAATTCTCAGTTACAGACCATAAAACACATAATATACTTTAATTACAGTTCCTTCATTCATAAATAATCAATAGTTCACACATATATTCGATTCCATCAAGATTTCAAGAGTTTACAACAAGGTATTGGGGAAATGGCATTGTTTCTTCAATATTGGACAATAATACATGAGATATATTGGATTTTAAACCTTAGATATTTATGAACTTAAATAAAATTTAATTTACATCATAATACAAAATACTGGAGCAAGAGAATCTCCCTCAAAGAGATGAATAGCTCACCAAGTGCGCCTCACTCCATAGAGCTGAAATATGGTGAGAAAACTTGAGATGAATGGAAGAACAAGATGATATTGAGATGTCAATGAATTTTATGTAGATTTAAATTGTAAATAATAATAAATTAAATCTCCATGAAATACCTGAATGGCCTTTCCAAACACCAACTAGGATGGGAATCTTTCACCCTCAAAATTGGCTTAAGCAAGAAAACTAGTCATCCACTAGCTCTCACAATTCACAAATGAGAAAAAGATTCTTCTCATGGATGATCCCTATATTTTATAAAAATTATTAGTATTATAATCTTCCAAATCCATCTATAAACCAAATCCAAGTCGAATTGGTGTGGCTTCTCATGCTATGCCATGTGGCCTCTCTCTTCACCTTCCCTCTTCTCCCAAATTTGAGTAGGAGCCTCTTGGCCTTCTCCAACTCCAAAATTCGACCTCTAATATGCTATTTTCAGTACTGAAATGTCAGTATGTTATTATTTCAGACTTCATATCTGAATTGTGTCATAACTGTCATAGAATCTCCATCACTGGTGTCATAGATGTTATAAATGTAAGGGGAATCTAGCCAAGTGTCCATGAAACTCCCATTTGGCTCTTCCTCTCCCATGTAATTTACAATTCATCCCAAATTAGACCTATTAAGTATACAAACAAGTATATTAACCTAATGATCCATCCCAAAACATTAGGCTTTCCATAGATTCGAAATTACAAGAGGAGCATGCCATTTAACATAGGAATTCTAGCTCAAGTGGTTCCCATAGTCTCCATGTGTCTCCATTCTCCATATCCATTTCATTTTTCTCTTGTATTTATTTAGTAATATAAATGATTAAATATTTATCCTCTTCTAATTTCTAAACATTATTTATTATCCCCCTTATTGCAAATCTCAAAGCTTCCACCCACAACCTAGGAAACTAGTGATTTTCCTCCTTGGCAATTATTTGACTTTTAGCATCCCTTTGAAAAATTTCATGAATATGGAAAATGTGATTTGGCCATTGTGACCTAATGAAAAATTTTGGACATTACAAATCCTACCTTCCCAATATTGATTGTCCTCAAGAAATTTCAAACATGGTTGTTGAAGAACCTGCTTTCTATACGATTCTTTGAAGTTGCCACTGAGCTGACCACCTTGAGTCTTTGATATTTCATGAAGATTTCAGAGAGGAACCACCATGCTTTCTGCTGCACTACTCTGATTAACATCACTTTATTAAGTGGGGAATCCATCTCCCATTCTTCTTGTTTCCCAAAGAATTTGAAATCAATGGGACTAAAAACTATCCCAGGGTTCCATTGCTTGCATTGCACTCCAACAATTAAGAGTGCTCTCCAACCCATACCATTTGGAAAGAGAATTCCTGGATCCCATTTTCTTTTATGCATTCTTCCAAAAATCGTGAGTGCATAATATATATCATCAAAGTATATAACAACATAATAATAATGTACATGAAGGAGGTGCCTCACCAAGAAATCATGAAAGTGCTTATACCTCCCACTGAGTAGACTACCATTTTCCAAGTACATACATGCTTCAAGTGACCAATCAAATATGATCCAATGACATAGGTGAGTATCCCATGTCCTATAATTCTGCTCCAAAAGGAAGTGATATGCATCAAAGTATTCAGCCATGTATGCTTTCATCCAAGAAGTGAATGAAGAATCTCCACTCAAATTTGAACCAAATAGTGAGCAATAGAAACAAGGAGACTTCAAATGACTCAAATAAGTATTACCCATACATCCATGAATGAGTGAATCATAAAGATATAACAATGTATGTAGCTAGTAACAAAAAATTTCTCCTATCATAAGTCTATTCACCCTAGTGTTGGATGAAGTTCCTCCAACATCAAATGAACCAAGTGTTGAGCAATAAAAACCATGAGTCTTCAAGTGACTCAAATGCATATCATAGGTGCATCCATGTAGATGTGCATCATCATAAAGTAACAAGGAATGATGCTGAAAATGTTAATAATAATGTGATCCAAATGATATGTAATGTGCATCAATATAATCATCCATGTGTTCTTTCATCCAATAAGTGAATGGAGAACCTCCACCAAAATTTGAACAAAATAAGGAGCAAGGAAAACATGAAGAGTTCAAGTGGCTCAAATAAGTCTCATCAATACACTCATGAATATGTATATCATCATGTAACATCAAAGTATGTTACTGCCAATAATAATGTTCTTCAATCATATAACTCTTCACCCAAGTGTGGGATGAAGTTCCTCCAACTTCAAATAGACTAGGAAAGGAGCAAGGAAAATCACGAGTCTCCAAGTGACTCAAGTGAACATCATAGGTGCACCCATGTAGATGTGTATAATAACAATGTAAACAAGGATGCTTATGAAAATGTAAATAATATGGTTCTCTAATAATTGTATCATAAAAAGGAGAAATAGAATGTCCATGCTCTTCATATGGCACCATAAAAAAGAAACCTTTCACCCATACTTCATTAGGATGACTGCTGCAAAATTTAGAAGTGTAGGATGTTGGAGAAAGAACCAACTCACCGAAATGATAAGTAAGTGAAAAAGTTTCATAATGTGAAGGATCCATAGGTGTAGGATTACGTACCTCCCTAAAAAATGCAAAAATTTCCTCATGGGTTGGTTCCAAGGTGGTGGAATTATGCACTTCTTCAAAAATTGTATAACCATTTTCAAGAGGCAATTCAAGTTCCTCTTCCACCATTACTAGTGATTGGATCTCATAACTATAATCATCAAGCACATCAATAACCTGCAATTTTTCATGTTTCTCATGATCCATCATGTCATGAGAATCCTCCAAGCAATCTACCTTATGAAAATCTGAAATATCGGAGGAAAAACAAGTATCTTGCAACTTTTCAAGAAGTTTCTCATTTTGAATTGTGAGCTTATCAATAACTTCATTATTCTTCAAGTAGGATTCATGTAACCATTCACTAATCTAAATGAAATTTTTTCTATCAAAAATCAAAGACATGAAATTACCTTTGATGTTGCACATTTCTCTTTGAATCTTCTCCATGTCTTCAAGAAAGAATGGCTCCTCCAAGGAAGCATCTCTCCAACAAGAATTTGATACCAATGCTTGAGTGTCATGGAGTATGCTAAGGCCTCTTGGATATTATTTTCATTCATATTTATGGACCCTTCAATAAAATGAGGCTCTTTCAAATGAACCTCCCCATATTCTTCCTTCTTGCTTGGACCAAATTCATGAAGCTTAAGTGGTGATGGGGAAGTTGATCTTGTTTCTTATTCAACTGCTACAAGGTCTTCATTTTCATGTTTAATGGAATTTTTGCTTGCAGAAACACTTTCAAAAGTGATCTCTATGTCACCAACATAGAGGTGTGATCACCCATCAGTAGGTTCTCCTTCATAGTTCAAGCATCCATCATTAGATTCTCTTTGTTTCATTTCCAAGGTAGCATGTGTCTCAAAATTATCTTCAGTATTTTCAATAAAAAATTCTTCATACTTATGTGATGTCTCATCATATTTTTCAGAGTCACTTGGGAGTGAATTTATATCCTATTCATGTACTACTTCTTCTACTTCACCTATTTCATAACTAGGTGGTTCATGGGTCTCCTCCTTTTGCTCCTTCAAGCAAACTGATGCATTTTTCCCCTTGGTTTTCTTAAAATAAATATATTTTCCCCAAATTTGGATAGAAAAAAATTTGAATCCTTTAATAATATTCTTGGTAATTTATTCAAGGATAGGTTCCATTCTTTTTATTATTTCCTCACCATCATATGAGGTTCTCTTTCATGCCTAGTCATAGTTTCCAAAAATTTGCCTTCTTCTCCTACTTTTTTTTTCCTCTTCAACAAAAGCACTTTTGGTTTCAATATATAATTGTGGTCCTAGAATTATTGTACTCATAAATATCATACCACATCAGGTTCCAAGATCATGCTCTGATACCACTGTAATGTCCCCTTTTTGGAAATTTTATTAAAATGCCCAATTTTCAAATTTTTTCACAATTTTGGATCTTGACTAGTTTTAGTGTCTTGCTCTCCAAATCAGCCCAATTGATCCCAAATATTCAGAGAAGGTGTTGAATGATATAATAAATTAGGTATTATTTTCAGGGATGTATTATGGTCCTCCAATCAGTTCTCCAAGTCTATATCAAATTCTGAATAAGATAGATGAATTTACTAGCAATTTTGGGGCTCAAATCCCCCCCGGGTAATTGCCGGAATGGCTTCCCAAATGTACATAAACTCAATAAAATTATAAAATTTAAGAAGTTTATGTGTATAATACATTATAATATACTCATATTCAGAACCGATCGAACTCCCATGGCTGTTATCAGTTGCTTCAATCAGATATAAAAAAAACTAGTTTTGGACCCTTGGGGAAATGAGATGTAGTTTGCCCCAAATGCTATGAAATTAGACCCAATGGACACAAATTATTAGTTAAATACCATGAAAACAATAATATACTTTAATTACAGTTCATTCATTCATAAATCATCAATTTTTTACACATATATTCGATTCCATCAAGATTGCAAGAGTTTACAACAAGGTATTGGGGAAATGGCACTGTTTCTTCAATATTGGACAATAATACATGAGATATATTGGATTTTAGACCTGATATATTTATGAAATTAAATAAAATATAATTTACATCAGAATACAAAATAATTGAGCAAGAGAAGCTCCCTCAAAGAGATGAATATCTCACCAAGTGCGCCTCACTCCATAGATCTGAAATATGGTGAGAAAACTTGAGATGAATGGAAGAACAAGATGATATTGAGATGTAAATGAAATTAAAATATCTTGAACCTGAAAATAAGACTCCATTAAATCTCCATGAAATACCTGAGTGGCCTTTCCAAACACCAACTAGCATGGGAATCTTTCACCCTCGAAATTGGCTTAAGCAAGAAAACTAGTCATCCACTA
The DNA here is from genome assembly GCA_001517045.1 of Pseudotsuga menziesii. NCBI lineage: Eukaryota > Viridiplantae > Streptophyta > Pinopsida > Pinales > Pinaceae > Pseudotsuga > Pseudotsuga menziesii. The sequence continues at coordinate 429,566 of LPNX010304655.1, read as the reverse complement.
GCTCTCACAATTCACAAATGAGCAAAATATTCTTCTCATGACTGATACCTATATTTTATAAACATTATTAGTCTTCTAAGGTTCCAAATCCATCCATAAAACAAAGCCAAGTCGAATTTGTGTGGCTGCTCATGCTATGCCATGTGGCCTCTCTCTTCACCTTCCCTCTTCTCCCAAATTTGAGTAGGAGCCTCTTGGCCTTCTCCAACTCCCAAATTAAACCTATAAGATTCTCTATTCAGTCCTGACATGTCATTATTTCAGTATTTCATCCTTCATATCTGACTTGTGTCATAACTGTCATAGAATCTCCATCATTGGTGTCATAGATGTCATAAATGTAAGGGGAATCTAGCCAAGTGTCCATGAAACTCCCATTTGGCTCTTCCTCTCCCATGTAAGTTACAATTCATCCAAAATTTGACAAATTAAGTATATGGAAAAGTATATTAACCTCATAATCCATCCTAAAACATTAGGATTCCCATAGATTCAAAATTACAAGAGGAGGATGCCATTTAACATAGGAATTCTAGCTTGAGTGGGCCCCATAGTCTCCATGTGTCTCCATTATCCATAGCCATTTCATTTCTCTCTTGTATTTATTTAATAAGATAAATTATTAAATATTCATCATCTTCTAATGTCTAAACATCATTTATTATCCCCCTTATTCCAAATCTCAAAGCTTCCACCCCCAACCTAGGAAACTAGTGAAACTAGTGATTTTCCTCCTTGGCAATTATTTGACTTTAGCATCCCTTTGAAAACTTTCATGAATATGGAAAATTTTATTTGGCCATTGTGACCCAATGAAAAATTTGGGACATTACACAAGACCAATTTGTCTTGCTCTTGAGTCAACGATTCCATGAAATATGCCAGTAAAGGCATCTTCCAATTTCAAGCTGTCAACTTGGAGGTATGGAAGGTCGAAAAAAATACTGAATAATTAGGACCAATCTTTGAAAGGATGGCCAATATTAGTTATTCATATTCCTTATCAATACCACACTATTTTAGCTGCAAAACCAGTACCTTGAGTTTTGAGAAGTATACCTACAAATTTTCAAAGCTGCTTCGACTCAATGCTATCAGCTCATTCTCGAGTTGATAACCTCTCATATTATCTATCTTCCCAAACAAATATTAAAGTTTCTCCCATACTTCATTTAGTGATGTAATACCAGCAAGATGAAATAGAAGGTCTCTGGAAATGCTGAGACATAAGAGACCATATGCCTCGTCTCTCCTATTATTCCATTTGATCTTCTTTGTTGTTGCATTAGGCTCAGCTTCAGTTTCCATGGTCACTATGAAGAGGAATTTTATCCTCATCAGTATCTCCATCCTTGCATTCCATTCGAAATAGTTGAAAGGAGTCAGGATGATAGGTTGAGATTGATCTATTCTTTAGCTGCACCCTTTGACCATAAAGTCTGTGCTCCCAGTGAGTGATGTTGACCATGCAAAATAAAATTGAAGAGTAGAAAAATCGAGCTACCGTGGCTCTGATACCATGTGTAAATTAATCCCAATATTAGAACAATTGAACTCACAAAATTGCTTGAAAATATGCAAGAAACACTCAAGAAGGAGACTGAATATGTGATAATACACAAACTGTTGATGATATTAATTTACACCAGCCATCATTAAATATATGTAGTATTCTCATACAATAGATACTCCAAGGATTCAAAATATTTAGGAGGATTTTCGAATCAGTACAAAAGCACGATTACTAAACTAGTCAAAATATCCCATAGGTGGATAAAGCACTTTCCAAATCAATCAAGAGGCTCACAAATTTGCTAAATGAGTGTGTACAGATAATAAGTGATGGAAAGTTGAATTTATCATGCTTTTTGATGAGGAAAATAAGGGGGGTGAGTTGGTGAAAAAAAACAAGGCAGTCTACCTTAAAACTAGCTTTAGCTTTTTTCTTAAAACTGTAGAAAATATGGAAAGACTGGAAAAAGCAGTATTGCGCAGTTTCCATTCTGGGTGGTATGTGGGTTGGAAAGATCTTATCCATAATATTTATAACTCACTCCATGAGGCAGTTTTGGCAAGTTTGACCTCAAAAATGGGCCTGAGTGCAAACTAGCTAGTGTAGTACCTAGGAATTCATCAAAAGAGATTAATTATTTTATCCTAATTCTTGGGATGGGTTTTTGATTATTCCAACATTATGTTTCTATTCGATTTTCTTCCATGATTTAATGGTTCATATTTACTATCCATTGCACAAATCTAGTTTTAGCTATTGGATGTGGATATCAAAGCCTTGGAATACGAACTTGAGATGTGGTTTGCATAAATTATTTTTTGAATAAGTAAATTCCAAATCATTATCCCATCTATGGCCATGAATGTTGAACCTGGGTTTTGAGAAAATATTGAACCAGAGTTCTAAAGGTCAAGACATATCATATTGGCTAGAGATATTTTTATAAAAGTCTAGAATGTTCTTGCAAGAATCTATGTGGGCGAAATCTGCATGAGAAATACCAATTTGTTCCTCCTTTATCCATAACTACTCATGTTTGTATTGGAAATCACCACTTAGATGACCTTCCATTGAGAGGCCATTATCTCGACATGAGAAAAATAGTCATCAACAACCATGTCATGATGATAATGGTGATTAGCATCACTGCCTTCCAAACTAGGATAATTAAACTTCAAATGTGATGGGTTTGAGTCCCCTCCATGGCTACTGAGTTGCGAACTGTGCCCCCTATGAGAAAAGTACTCCATTTGGTGTACATTTTGGCACACACTAAACTGCATCCCTGATGGAATGCATATCATCTGAATTCTCATGCTGTAAAAAATTCTCAACAACTATTTTTGGGTCCCTTTGTGGCATCCAGTTGATTATTTGATTGTCACTTGTATTTGTACAGTTTGGGTTCCCATTTTGTTGTATGTGTGCATGCTGGTTTTGTTGAAGAAAGCAATGTGATTTTCCTCTAGTGATTGCTTTCTTATATAAACTCTATGTAGAGACTCCTCAAGCATCCTCTTGTAGTACTCTGCCTCCTGTAACAATGTTACATATGAGGATATGCTTCCAAACATATGAGCTTTTGTTCTGCATCTTCTAGTTTCATTTTCCATCTATGAATGTCCAGTTGTAGCTCCTCTACAATTGAAAGGTTGTTTGGGATCGCTAAATGGCTGGCAAGATCACTTTCACAATTCAATTTTTTAGCCCTCAATTGAGAAATTCTTGGTTCTGAAGCCTGCCTCTCTTATGCTCTGGAAGACTGACAAACCATGCAATAACATCCTGTATCCTTTTTTTTCCAGAGAACTGACTCAATATTATAGATAGTGAGCACATAATCAATGTGATATCCATCTCTCAGAGAATAGAAAGATCATAGGCATTTTTTATGAGGCCATTCCTCCATTTGGAGAAGGTAACCTACTTGTTTGTGCTATTTTCTTGATTTGCAACTTAACTCTCCCCATGTTTGACTGATGATGGATGTCTGACAACATCGTTGCTGTAGGTTGTTGTGTTCGTGGAGACCTGAGTAGCACCACCCAACTATAAATGTTTGTATTTTCATATCAATGACGAGATATCCCAAACTATTATGAAAAGAGTGGAGAGAGTTGTCAAGATACTACAAGTTGGCATGAGAGGGAGGTGGAATCATCGGTCAATAACCAATTCTCTTAAATATATATGTGATCATGTAACCAATGATATCAAAGAGATATGCTGGCCGTAAAAGACTGCACAAAATCCGTGCCTAGGGACATGCGGAAGTGTTTTTAGATCATTGCGAGATTTATTTGATAATTTATTTATTGTCATTTATCTTATATGTTGAGGTGGAGTTTCAAACACAACCTAACTAATCCTATTCACAGATTGGCAAGAAAAATGGTTTAGTTTAGTTCTCTGCAAAATATTTATCTGTTGGTCAAGATCCCCTTATAACTATTCAACAAGAATATAAAAAATAATATCAGAGTGATATGATTTAGATTGAACCAAACTTTATCTTCTATGATCTGCGGGAAAAACCATCCATTCTCTTGAGTATGGAAGAATCTTTCCTCCTTAGGCTACTATGTAGGGATATCTTCATTCCTTCCCTTAACTTAGATCGACTAAACTTGAAAGAAGTTAGATGGAAGTGGATAATGATATCACAACTGCAACATATACAAATAGGGAGACATAGATTGATAGGGAACGAGATCTTGATGAATGCGAATGTGCTCTGCGTCTTCTTTGTGTACTTAAATTCCATTGTAGGGAATATGATTATCATTCCACTAAAGAGCTATATCACAAAGCGGTTTAAACATGGTCGCTAGGTCACTGAATGTTAACACAAAAAATTGTTCACCTAGCTATCCATGGTCCAAACCATAAGTATACATCATTATCCCACCATTATTTCCTCCATTTTGACCTTCACAACTAAAATTCCACCAAATATGTTCCAAAACATTATTATTCCTTCCCCCATAAATGAATGGAAGTTGACAATTTATTGTGGCGTATCCCCACTCTCTCCAAAAAGGACCAAAAACTCCTAAAATGAGAATGGGTCAAAAACCATGGACAAATACCATGGGTAAAAAAACCTTGGATCATCCTATAAATACATTGTGAAGGTCTCCCAAAAAATACTTTTTGTCACATTCTTACACTTTTTGGTCATTCCAGATTTTTTTTACCTTTCACCATTGTTCCCATATTATTCCCACGGTGTATGCTCCATACCCACTTGGTCACATTCCCCCTTTTATGACAAACACTAGTGGAGACGACTGGAAAACCAGATCGTGGAGTCAGTGGACCATTTTCTCAAATGGATATAGTGGACAACATTGAAAGGTATTCCTGTTCTTGTTTTGCACATAGTAAGGGACAAATCCCCACTACACCGAAGTAGTGATGATTTGGAAAGGTATGCTGAGCTTGCTCCATACCCACTTGGTCACATTCCCCCTTTTATGACAACCACTAGTGGAGATGACTGGAAAACCAGATCGTGGAGCCAGTGGACCATTTTCTCAAATGGATATAGTGGACAACATTGAAAGGTATGCTTGTTCTTGTTTTACATGTAGTAAGGGACAAATCCCCACTACACCGAAGTAGTGATGATTTGGAAATGTATGCTGAGCTTGCTCCATACCCACTTGGTCACATTCCCCCTTTTATGACAACCACTAGTGGAGACGACTGGAAAACTAGATCGTGGAGCCAGTGGACCATTTTCTCAAATGGATATAGTGGACAACATTGAAAGGTATGCTTGTTCTTGTTTTGCACGTAGTAAGGGACAAATCCCCACTACACTGAAGTAGTGATGATTTGGAAATATGTAGGCCTATTTTCTCTTATGATAAAAACAAGAACATATTGTGAATCCATATCGAACATAGAAAACCCTCAAAGTTGTCCGTCAACATGAGTAGATGTTGGTTTTGAACATATATAGAAAATGTGAATCGGATTTGTAAGGATAAAGGAGGCACGGATTCAATTCCAAACAAGGATTCGATTGGGAATACCTAATTCTTAAAGAAATTAATCTCACAACACTTTGATTTACAGTCCATAAGTAGTATGTGTTGTTTCTATTTGCATAATTTTACTCCAGGTCGAAGGATGAAGGCTAGTGATGGGGGCGATTACGTTTGCATATTTATCATTATTTTTTTTTTGCAGGTTTTAGCGTGGGCAAGTGTAACCCAATTGAAAATTCAGAAGAGGTGAAAATTTTTGTATGACACTTTTATTCACATTATTCCAGAAAATGTTTTTTAGTCATCCTACTTTTTGAGTGTAGATTGTGCACACTTATTCGAAGCTAAAATATAAAATTAATATGAAAACTAAACATGTTTTATTCCTTTAACCTACCTACTCTAATTGGAAATTAAAATTTATTAATGTGTAATGAAATTTCCATTGTAACCATACACACAACAAAAGTAAACATACGTTCACATTCAATTTTGCAAAATGAAATCTAAAATATACAAGAATGTACAGATTTAGTTGTGGGAAATGTGATTTAATGAAATAAAAACAAAAACATTGATCTAACTTGGTACCTTCTTGGAACCATCGTTCGATAAGACTTTCATAGGCTTGATTTCCATTCTGATTCATATCATTCGACATCTCTTCTTTGTCCTCCTTGATCTCCTGTTCGAATAGTTGTTCCCCATGTTAGAATAATCAACCCATAGTTTACCCACTTAGACATTAATTCCATTATTTTTGTCTTATTTGCCTAGTTCATGTGTCCCACCTTGTGCAAGTTGTTATTTGCCTATCTATAATGGTCAAACTTGCCATATTTGACTCATGGAGCACATGGGAGAGCTAAAGGAATCAATTCTACTTTATTCCTGGCCTCCTAGGCGCCCTTCTGCTTTTTCTGCTTTATTGCCTGCTTTTTCAGTGTTTTAAGGCAAAAGGAAAAGCTAGACTAGGTGAGGTTGACTTGTTTTTTGTCCTACACATCCTCCTCTCTTTTCTCCATGCAAAAGCATGTATGAGCTGCCATTCCACCACTCTTTAGCTTGCCTATGCATTTTTTCCAATTCATGAGCTCCATGACAGATTTGGGATCATCCTTTTACACCTATGGGGGATTTGCTTATTTTTGGTAAGCCTGCTTTATGCTAGATTTGGATGCCTCCTCATGCATTCGATTTCTTGATGTATTCTATTTATTCAGAAACATATGTTATTACAGGGTTGGCTACTGTACACTCAATTAATATAATTTAGTGTTACAGCTCCATATTCAGTCTCTTTTGTGAGCAATTTTGCATGATCAATTGATAATTGTTGTGAGTAAAATTAATCTATTGCTGGCCTTAATTTCCACATGGTATCAGAGCCATTGTAGGTTGTTTCTCTCCTTCAAAAATTGTTTTGCAGGTTTGACATCAAAGACTGGGAGCCTTCTACTGACAGCCGGGATAGATTTTCTAAGCTATGGATCAATCATAGAAAACTATCTTGACTCCCTTCAATTTCTTTGAATGGAAAGCAGAGATGGAGATACTGTAGAGAGCAAAAGGCCTCTACAGGGTGACTATGGCAACAGAATTAGAGCCCAATGCAGCTGCAGAGAAGATAAAATGGCACAACAGGAGGGATGAGGCTTATGGCCTCCTGTGTCTGAGTATTTCCAGAGACCTCCTTTTCCATCTCGATGGATTGACATCACCGAATGAAGTATGGGACAAGCTTGCTGATCTTTTTGGAAAGACAGATGAGATGAGGGGACATCAAATCGAGAATGAGCTGATTTCTCTGAGTCCAACAAGCTTTGAATCCCTGTAGCTATATTTCTCCAAGTTCAAAGCACTAGTTTTGTAGCTGAAACAATGTGGTATCGAAAAGAAAGATGATCAGCTCATACTGGCCATCCTCTCGAAGCTAGGCCCTAATTATTCAGTGTTTGTTTCGACCTTCTATGCCACAAAACTGACAGCTCGAGCCTGGAAGATGCCTAGCCTTGTAGATTTCATGGAATCTCTCACACAAGAACAGGACAAGCTGGTGATGATGGGCACCATCAAACCATCCAAAGATCAAGCCTTGATTGCTGGAGATTCGAGGGTGGATTCAAAAAGAAAAAATAAAGCTAAAAAGCCACCTGAGCAAAAGAGAGACAAGAAATAGTCTCCGGAGGATCAACAAGGTCCCAAGAAGAATAACCAGAAGAAGAAGAACAAAGGTGAAATGAACAAGTGCGCATACTGCAATAAGGGAAATCACTCTGAAAGCTCTTGTATGAAAAAGCAGATAGACATGCTGACAAATATCTTGGAGAAGAATGGCATCTCCCTTCCAGAAAGCTCAAAGAAGAGAGAAGGAGGATCAAGTTCCGATGAGAGAGAGAGAGTTCATGCTCTAGTTGCTGGCACATCAAGCTCACCCAGTTTTATCATTGATTCTGGAGCTTCAAGACACATGGTTTCTACTAAGGAGGCCTTCTCCTCACTGGATATGTCGAAAGGACCATCTATTGTACTGGGAGATGACTCTCTCACTGAAAGTAAAGGCAAAGGAAGGATAGATCTTGATCATGGTCAGTTCAGCAATGTGCTATATGTCCCTGGTTTCGCCTCCAACCTCCTGTCAGTGTACCAGATGACCCACACTGGGTCTCCTAATAAGGTCATATTCTCCCCTGATGAAGTTGAGATCACAGAGATTTCAACTAGTAGAGTCATTGCAAAAGGAGTTGCGAATCATGCTTAAAAGGTATACATGTTCTCACACTTCCTACCTTACTCAAACCCCTCTGCTCTTCTCATTCATGCTAATGAAGCCAGCAAGCTGTGGCATGAAAGATTTGGCCATTTAAATTACAAGTATCTGTCTGATCTTAGTGAAAAAGAAATGGTCATAGGGTTTCCCAAGATAAAATTTTCCAAAGGAGTCTGCCAAGGTTGTATCCTAGGAAAACACCCAGAGCATAAGTTTGAGAGAGCTAGTCATGAGAGAACCTCTGCACCCCTCGAGCTGATCCACAGTGATGTTGCTGGTCCATTCCCTCATATGTCTATGATTTAGGCCAAATATGCATTGACCTTCATTGATGACTTTTCCAGGTATTGCTAGGTTCACTTCCCGAAACACAAGTCTGAAGTTTTTGGCCTATTCAAAGTCTTTAAGGGTTTGGTTGAAAACCAGTCTGGAAGGAAACTCAAGGCCCTCAGATCTGACAATGGTGGTGAGTATGTCAAGTCTGATTTTATTAACTATTGTGCAGATGCAGGTATTCAGATGCAGCATTCTATACCTTACACACCACAGCAAAATGGTGTTGCTGAGAGGAAGAATAGATCACTGAAGGAGATGGCAACATGCATGATGGAGGCCAAAACTTTGCCACCAAAGTACTGGGCCGAAGCTATCAACTGTGCAGCCTATATCTAGAATAGGGTGCCTCACAAAAAGCTTGATGGTATGACTCCCTTCGAAGCATGGATTGGGCACAAGCCAGATATGACCCATTTCAGGATTTTTGGCTCAAAAGCATGGGCTAGAATCCCGACAGAGAAGAGGAAGGCTTTGCAGCCCCAAAGCCAAGAGTATATTTTTGTTGGATACTCTAAAGATTCAAAAGGGTACAAGTTGATAAATTTGAGCACAAATAAATCCTTCATCGAAAGGTGTGTTCAGTTTGAAGAAGAACCCCTTGCAGAAGTGGAAGTTGGTGAAGCCTCTTCACCACCTGAACCTCAAGAAGTAAGTAAAGAGTTTGTTGAACATGCTGATTCTGATTTGTCTGATGGAGATGAGTTTATTGCAGACCCTAATAGCCCCACAAGGCCAAAATGGGCATCCAAGACACTACATGCAGCAGGTGAGCTAGCTGGGGATCCCAATGACCCAAGGAGGACTAGATCTCAATTTGAGAGTGGTCTGTGCATGAATGATCCTATGTTTGATGAAAAATGATATTTGATGGTGGAGTCTAATCCTCAAACATATGAAGAAGTAGCAGGAGATACAATATGGAAAACAGCCATGAAGGAGGAGTTTAGCTCACTCCAGAAGAGCAACACATGGGAGCTAGTGGATCTTCCCCCAGGGAGAAAACTAGTACAATGTAAGTGGGTCTATAAGACCAAATTTTCTGCTGATTGTTCACCACTGAAGTACAAGGCCATATTGGTAGCCAAGGGCTACTCACAGGTTCATGGCATAAATTACAATGAGACCTTTTCCCCAGTGGCAAAAATGGATTCCATCAGGCTAGCTCTAGCCATTCCAGCCTCAAGGCAATGGGAGGTACATCACATGGATGTAAAGTGTGCCTTCCTGAATGGAGATCTCACTGAGGAGATATATATGCAGCAGCCTCAAGGTTTTTCTACTAACCCTTCTCTTGTGTGCAGGTTGAGAAAGTCATTGTATGGGCTAAAGCAAGCCCCCAGGGCTTGGTATGCCAAGATTGATAGCTTCTTGCTATCACTGAATTTTGTTAGGTGAAAATCAGATCCAAATGTCTATTTGAAGTTAGTTAATGGTTCATTAATTATATTTGTGTTATATGTTGATGACCTCCTCATTACAGGAAGCTCACAGGCTGAGATTGCTTCCTTAAAAGGAGCTATGAACCAAGCCTTCTCCGTGACAGATTTGGGGCTCTTAAGTCAATTTTTGGGGCTTGAGATCTCTCAAACCAAAGATGGAATCAAGGTGCAGCAGTCCAAATATTCCTTGGAATTTCTGAACAAATTCAAAATGAAGGATTGCAAAGCAAGCAAAACTCCTTTCCTTTCAGGAGTGAAGCTGGAAGAAGCTGATTCTTCACCGATGGTAAACAATACACTGTATAGGCAATTGATTGGATGTTTGTTGTATCTGACACATACTAGACCTGATATTTGTTATGCAGTAAGTGTGGCTTCTAGATTCATGGATCAGCCTCAAGAGATCCATTGGAAAGCAGCCAAAAGGATCCTTAACTTTGTTCAGGGAACAAGGACACATGGGATCTTCTATAAAGCAAACTCTGATCTTGAGTTGATTGGATTTATTGATAGTGATTGGGAAGGTGATAGCACAGACAGAAATTCCACTTCAGGATATGTGTTCATGCTTGAAAAAGGGCCAATCAGCTGGTCAAGCAAGAAACAGAGTGCCATTGCACTCTCATCTACAGAAGCAGAGTATAGAGGAGTTGTTAATGCAACAACTCAATGTTTATGGTTGCAGGGTTTACTTAGAGAGTGTGGCTTCAAACCTGAGTACTCAACTACCATCTACTATGATAACCCGAGTACCATTCGAATCTGCAAGGATCTAGTTCAGAAGCAGAGAACCAGACACATTGAGATCCATATGCACTACATCAGAGAACTTGTGCATGATGGCACCATTCACCTACTCTTCTGTTCATCTTCAGAACAAGTAGCTGATATCTTCACCAAAGCATTTTGTGAGAATACCTTCAGCAATCTCAAATCACTGCTAGGGATTGTTGATCATGCTGTGAAAGCATGAGTGAAGACAAGATTCTACAATTTTGTTTTACAGTCCATGTTTAAGGGAGGATTTTCCCAAGTTGGTTTTGCCTCTTTCCTTGTTTAAATGGATTTGCAGTATGTAAAGGATGACTAAGCCTTGTTGCTAGGCCCTATAATTTTCTGATATATTAATCATAATCCAGGCTTAAGGGGGGGTGTTAGAATAATCAACCCATAGTTTACCCACTTAGACATTAATTCCATTATTTTTGTGTTATTTGCCTAGTTCATGTGTCCCACCTTGTGCAAGTTGTTATTTGCCTATCTATAATGGTCAAACTTGCCATATTTGACTCATGGAGTGCATGGGAGAGATAAAGGAATCAATTCTGCTTTATTCCTGGCCTCCTAGGTGCCCTTCTGCTTTTTCTGCTTGATTGCTTGCTTTTTCAGTGTTTTAAGGCAAAAGGAAAAGCTAGACTAGGTGAGGTTGACTTGTTTTTTGTACTACACATCCTCCTCTCTTTTCTCCATGAAAAAGCATGTATGAGCTGCCATTCCACCACTCTTTAGCTTGCCGATTCCTTTTTGCCAATTCGTGAGCTCCATGACAGATTTGGGATCAGCTTTTTACACCTATGGGGGATTTGCTTATTTTTGGTAAGCCTGCTTTATGCTAGATTTGGATGCCTCCTCATGCATTCGATTTCTTGATGTATTCTATTTATTCAGCAACCTATGTTATTACAGGGTTGGCTATTGTACACTCAGTTAATACAATTTAGTGTTATAGCTCCATATTCAGTCTCTTTTGTGAGCAATTTTGCATGATCAATTGATAATTGTTGTGAGTAAAATTAATCTATTGCTGGCCTTAATTTCCACACCCCATAAGTTGCATAGGATTCTTCAATTCTAGTTCTTCGTTTGCTTCTGGAGGAGTAGTTAAGTCCTTGATTTATGTCAAGATCTCCTCTTCCTGAGAAGAGGAGATCTTGGCTTTTTCTAGGATTTTGAGTGAGTTGTTCCAAACTTATATTTATCATAACATCATTTTACTAGTAATCAAATTAAATGATAGAAAATAAAAAAGGTACAAAACAATACAAAATAGTACGATATTAGAGATAAATAGGTACAAAATCAAAGGCAAAGTTGTTAACAATAAAATTAACACCCTTAAGAGTGTTGGTTTGAACACATATTTCTACTTCGCTCGCAACATGAAGATCAGAGTTTTTGAACAATTTGACCACTGCTTCCACAAAGGAAGAAATTCTTGAAGACAAGATGGCTTTAAAGAGGCCAAGTTCATGACCACTTTGTTACCACCTAAGTTGTACTTAGTGGTTTTTTATCAAGTGAGCCTGGTGAACTGGACAAGGATAACTTGTTCAGACTTCAAAAGACCTTCAATCTTACTTCTGGGAAGCTTTGTTGTACTATATCACATGTTCATACCCCATGGGGGAATTGTAATAAATGTTCTAGCATGATAGTTTCTGTAAAAGACTCGGTCTCTTAGACTTTATTTGTCAATTCGATCAGCCCAGGGTGTTTTTTCCCTTGGTTATTAATGGTTGTTGAATAAACGACTGATAATTTCTGAGTTTTTCACTCCATACCTCCAAAGTTGGGGTGGTCGGCTTGGCATTTAGGCCTATTGAGGTTATTAGAGTCTATGTGTCAATGTATAAACATGCTAGGCATCATGGTCGAGTCATATGAACATGTCTAAGTCCCCCTAGGTTTTTTCAACTTTTTTATTTTTTAAATTTTTTCAGTGTTTTTTATTAAAATTTAATTTTTCCAAAACTTAGGCTATTTTTTAATATTTTAATTGGAAAAATTGATTTTGTAATAAAAGTGGGCCAAATAATCAGTTTCAGTCATGTAGGTGCTCATTTTCAAGCTAAGAGCACCATGTAAACCCATGGACCCACTATTTCCTAGTTTTGAGTGATTTTCCATCACTCAGGTCAAAAAGCCCCAAAAAATCATTTATTGATTATTTTAATTAATAAATTGATGAATAATGGAGCAGATCCAAAATCATAGATCAGTGTATTCTCAGCCGATTTGATTGAAATCAGTCAGATCTGAACCAAATTGACTGGATCTGACAAATCCTTGACTAAAGGAGGTGATCAAATCAGATCCAGAGTTGATCTTCAACATCCTTTATGGGGAATTTCGCCCTCCCTCTCTCCTCAACACATTTTTGGCTCATCTTGATGAGTTTTGGTGGATGCTTCAGTCAATAGGTTGAGGTGTCAACCAAATCAGCTCTCCGATTGACAATTGCACTCAGTGAGACTCAGATATGGCTCAGTTAGAAGCAGATCAGGCATTGATGGACTCTCCATCAGCATATTTGGTTTATCTCCTTGGGATTTGTGCCCCCCCTAGGCTGGATCTCTTGGTTTTTGTATATATCCAAGCACAACAACCTCTTCCAAGCTAGTAAGAGTTGGCTTGAAGGGCTTGCTATTGTAATTGTGTATTGATCATCATTTGTGAATAAAGAAGCTTTGGAGGCTATATTGTGTAGTGCATGTGATTGTGTGGATTCTTAGTGTTATGCTACTGTTATCCACCTGAATGGAACCTCTCTGTCCGAGTGCTGACATCCCTCATGTTGGCACACAAAAGGACATCTATGGATTGAGGGTTTCCCAAAACACTATAGATGGGCTTATTATGAACTACATTCAACATCCATCCAGCTGGTTATTTTTACCCTTTTTCTATGTCAAGTCATATACGCGACTCTTTATATATGCAACTCGCGTGTCATACGCGAGTCTCAGTTGTTGCATGTCGCGTATATATGTATACGCGGGTTGCCTTTAGAGCAACTCGCGGATCATACGCGGGTTGCTAGTCTTGATACCTGCAGATACATACCTTTGACATTAAAAATAAAAACACACGATTACTTGAGATTAGTTAAGCCATTTACCTTAATCTCATTAACTGTATCAACCTCCTCAACCTTTGAAACTGCCTTATTTCACCATCTATAAATACAGGCCTTGGGGAGGGTGTTGGATATATACACTTGAAGAGCAAAGTTATGCTGGTGGAGTTTATACAGAAGTTTTTGGAGCAGTGGAACTCAGAATCCTTTGGCTGCAGAGGATTCCTTGTATCAGGCATTGGGTTGTAATATGAACTATTTCCATTATTGTTAATAAAGAGAATCCTTCTTCCATATTGTGTCTTGAATGTATCTCGTGTATTGTGGTTTGATAAATGTTTATGTTTCAGAATCCTGTATATGATTTATCTAACCTATTTATATATATGAATCATCTTGTATTTGGAAGATTGATCCTTGACAGGTGAAGGAGAAAGCATCCCTGAAGACTTTGGAGGAGAAGCAGAGTGGAAGAGGACAAGCTAGGATCAACCGTCGTGTATTGGGTGAGTCCTTCCCATCCTCCTATTTCCTTTACTGCAATCTAGAGTCAATTGTCTGCAAGTTTATTGAGTATGTTGGTAACCCCAGACATTCGGTTATAAGGTGTTTATTCCTGTACAACAGAACTGGCGACTCCGCTGGGGAGCCCAGACTACTGTAGGTTTTTTCTGTCACCCCTGACCAGTCTTTGCTTTGAAGTCTGTGTGTGGTCTTTTATCCTGGTTCATACTTGTCACAGTGTTTGAAAGTCTTGTCGATTTTTCTTAGTTTTTGAGAAACAATTTGTACCTATACGTGGGTTTCTCTTCTTCACAGTCGCGTATAGAGGCTTGCATCCACGGGTTGCTTTACTGGACAACCATGTATCATACGCGAGTTTCCATTCTATACAATTGCGTATAATCCTGGAAGTAGGAATTTTTTAGGATTGGGTTTGCTTGTCCCTCTCTGTGTGTATTTCCTGTTTCTATGTGGACTTTCTTTATAAATGCTGTGATGTCTGTTTGATGACCTATTGGTGATCACACTTTGAGCTTTTTCGAAAGCCCTTGAGTCTCTTTTGCTTGGATTATTTTCTGTTTGCATGCTGAAGTAGCTTGGCCTGTTTGGGTTATAGGTTGAAGTGTCTCTATCTGGATCAGTGATCAGGGTCTTGGGCTTTGTTTTTTTAGTCTGTATTTCGATATTGGTTGGTTTGTCACTTGCCTTTATAAGTCTACATTGATTTTTGTCATTGTGTGCACCCAAGCTAGGGTTCCTAGTCTGCCTTTGTTGGTTGTTTCTTGGTTCTGTCTGCTTTCTTTACTTTAGTTTGTTGGTTTTATACAGTTCATTAATTCCAAGTTTACTCAAGTATAGTGCATTTTAGGTGCATAGTAGAGTTTGAGCATTTTTAAAAGTGAAAAGAAAACATTGTCAAGCTTTTACATTTTTCTTTTGCATAAGTAGTGTTTATTTCAGTTTAAAAATATTAATCTCAAAAGCTACAAAAAACATAGGCTTAGTTTCTTTTATCATTTGCATTTAATTCATCAATATATATTTGCAAAAAAGAAAAAGAGGTTTGTTTTAAATAGTGGTAATTTGTTTTGAATACACCTTTACTTTCATTTATTTCTTAATGAGTCAAAAACACCATAAGTACATCACTCCATTTCCTTTTGAGTAAGAAACAGCCCTTTAAAATGAACGCATAATTAAAATTTACTAGTAATTTTTGTTTTTAGGGGCGTTTCAACTACTAGCTTAGGCTAGAATTGTGGGCTAGGAAGTGTAAACTTCCCGCAAGTTATAAAACTCAGACATAGTGGACCTTTCTTTAGGTAAATCCTTGACTTTATCGACTATATCTGGGAAGCTCCTCTCAAACGGGAGTCAAGCACGAGGCCGCGTGGAGGCTTGGATAGAGGAGACGACCCTCCGAATCCTTATCAAAGCATAGATCAAGAATTTTATGCATCTGGGGATTCTATCCTAGACATAGTTTCGGGCTCAGCTACCCTGCCCATGCATACGAGTCAGGCTTGCGACTGTCCCCCCAGACTATTGGTATAGCTAAGGTAGCCTTTAGTCTCTTGGCTTTTAGGGTTCATACCTAGGTAAACTGGAAGGCTATTTATAGTTCACCTTGAACGGGCTTGGAAGGTAACCCTTGTTGTAAGTGTATGAGGGCGGTTGGGTGATTCCTCCGCTTGTGCCTAAGAACCACTTCAAGGACGCCAAGTAATCGTTCATCAGCTTTCTTCGGGAAAGTATATATTTTACCCTTGTTTGATTGCTTGAGGCTTTAGGATTTTTATAGTGTATGCTTTGTGGTTTTTCCTGTGTTTAGTTGGCCTTAGGGTGTGATTTGTTAAATTTTCAATCGTGGAGGACCAACCCCCTAGAAGGTCAAGAAGGTTGAGAAACCTTCCTCCTCTCACCACATTAGAGACTCCACCTCTACCCCAAAGGCAGAGATTGGACACAGATGGTTCATTTGAACTAGTAGGAATAAGTGAAGTTCTTGGTGAACCAAAAATGATAGCTAACCGTTTTGATCTCGATACAGTTGAGATAGAAGAATTGCAGACTGATGAGTTTGCAAGAAACTTTAACACCCCCTTGACTGATTTAAACGATCCTGTGATCGTTCAGGTTAGACCTTTTGATTCACCTGTATTAGGTGTCCCTGTGGGTAGGATCATGTCTTCTACGGAAGAAAGTCCTTTTGTGTTCACCTCAACCATTCCGGTTGAAGGGGTACTGCCTCCCTCGGTAAGTGCCCCTAGATCTAGTCTACCTTCTACACCTTTGACTCCAGCGAGCCGAGTGGTTCAGCCATCGGTTCACTCAAACCTAGTAGGTACTTCTGGTGACATGGTTAATGGGATCCCCAGTATACCTACTATTCCTTCTTCCTTTCCATATACTACCTAGAGTGGTCCGGTAGGATCCTCGACGTTTGTCCAAGGATTTCCTTGGAATGGGGGGAATATTCCCCCATCCAGTCCATACGTAGATCCATCTCCTTCCTATGTAGGAGTCCAGTTTGGAAGCAACACCTCTTATGGGAAAAGTTTCCAAACTCCCATTTCAGTCCCATTCACGACTCTCCCTTTTCGTTGTTCAGAGGAGGGATTCCGGCTCCTATCTTTCAGACCCCTGTTTCTATGGGGACGGCCCGAACTTCTTACACTGCACCTCCCACACATAATCTTGTGTCTTACAGATGGAATCTATTTCAAAGAAATCTTCCCACTTCGCAACCGGTGGCAGGGGGAAACCCCACTTTTACCCATGGGCATTCGAGGGCAGGTCCCTCTAATCCCCAAGCTGGCACATTTAGTTCCCCGGTTCGACCCAAACTTCCATTCTTGGAAACTTTAAACTTGCCAGATTTGTCAAAATTGATGAATGACCCGGTGAGGCATGACCCCTTGTGGCCACCTGTTCCCACCAAATTGCCATCGGACATCCCTAAGTTCGAAGGCAAAACTGGTGAAGATCTTGGGGCTCATGCCTACACATTCCATTTATGGTGTTCTTCAAATTCGCTGAATAAAGATTCAGTAAGGTTGAGGCTGTTCCAGTGAACCTTAACAGGTACGGTGGCAAAATGGTATATTGAATTTCCTTTTGCTGCTTTCAGTAGTTTCTGGGACTTGGCTAGTGCATTTCTTAGCCACTTTCAGCTTCCGGTCCGATATGATTTCAGAACAGACTTGTTGTCTACTTTTAGGCAAAACAAGGCTACCCACATCTTAGATCACATCCAAGAGTGGAGGAGGTGAAAGAGCCTTATAAAAGCCACTATCCCTCCTGAGTTCCTTTTAGAGTGGTTCCTTAAATCTCTGTTGCCATACATATCTAAAGACGTATCAACCTCAGGAGTGACAAATGAAGAAGAATCCATTCTCAGGGCCCAGCAGTTGGATTTGATTTATTCACAATCTGGGATCTTATATGAGATTATCCCTGAGGCACCGAGGCCTTCGCACGATGCGGAGAAGCCTAAGCCTAGACCCCATGCCGATGGTGTGGTTGGGTCCGTTAACTCTCCCACCGTAGAATCTTTGACTAAGCAAATTCATCAGTTGTCCATCAAACAATATATGGTGGAGGCAGCAAAGGCTGCCCCCTCCCCCCAGAGTGAAAATGTTTTTGCACAAACCTCTCAGAAGGGCAATCAGTAGCCCGGCGGGAAGAAAAAGAAAGGCAAGAAGGGAGAGAGAAATCAAAACAAGCAAAATCCCGTGAACAATGCTGATGGGGGAAAAAAAGAAAAGAAGAAGGTCAAGTTCCCTTGTAAGTTGTGCCAAGAAGACCACCTTACTCACCTTTGTCCCCTTATGGATCAAGCCCAGAAGCTGCTTAAAGCTCAACAACCAGCTGTCCTGAAGGATCCTTTTCCCCAAGGATAGAACTCTGCTTTAGCTTATAACGTAGCATGGGGCACTCAAACTGCCCCTGACCCAAACTATATCAACATGGTTCGATCTTGGACTTTGTTGTAGATAAGGAACAAAAATTACGAGAAAGAGACTCTTGAGAAGGGTAAAGATGTAGGTGAAACTTCGAACCCTCTCACAATAGAGAAGCCTACTGAAACTATGCCGAAGATACCGAAAGGTGTCTTCAAGAAGACCTTGCATAACCCTAATGCTAGGGCTGCTTCAAACTACTCCGTGGTTGAATATTTAGCCCAGAATCTATGTGCAATGTCAGCTTTAGAGGTGTCACAGAGTTGTCCTTCCCAGCGGGATGCTCTCTTAGTAGCTTTAGGCAGCATGGACTCTTCGAGTCTCATGGTGAAGTTTCATTTGTTCGATGTTAAAATTCGCATGCCTTACCATGTAGCCTTATCAATAGATGTCATCCATGGTGGTAAGACCATTGGAAGGGCAGTTGTTGATGAGGGTACTTCTACATGTGTTATGTCCTTGGCCTGTTGGAAAGCTCTTGGATCCCCAGAGCTGGTCCCATCAAACACTTTGCTTACTGCTTTTGATGGAAGATCCTTTTGTCCACATGGTATCTTGCCGACTTTTGAAATTAAGTTGGCAGGAAAAGCAGTGTCTGTTGAAGTAGAAGTGATTGATGCTCCTTTGGACTACAATTTGCTTTTGGGAAGGAACTGGACTTATGCGATGTTCGCTGTTGAGTCGGTCGTCTTTTGTGTAGTGGTTTTTCCACATGAGGGAAAGTTGGTTACTATTGACCAACTTGATTTTACCCGAAAAGGTCGTTTAGAATCTAATGAGTCTGATGTACCATTGGTTGATCAGGTCAAACCTGCTGTACAGAGCTTGGGGGCTAGAATGTACACATCACTGATGGGCACATTTGATCTTCCAGCCTCGGTTAATTATATTGGTTCTACTAGTGTGGGGAAGTCCATCGCTACGGTTGTGGATAGGACTGATCCTTGGGTTCTCCCAACCCACCATGAATCGGAAGTGCCCCTATCGGCATTGGAGGTTGCTTATCAAGTTATCACTCAAGCCACTGCTGATCCCATTCCAGATCCTCTAATAGTATCGGATGATCTGGAAGAAGTCTATTTGCCCGTATGGGCGGAAAACTCTTCGCATTCTATAGATTGTTTAGACATGGTTTTACCTTTCGATGAATCTATTCTGGAAGCCATGAGTGGACTTGATAAGAAATGTGAGGATCTTCATCATCGATCCTATTTTCTTCTGGAACTAAGTAGAATAGAAAACCAAGAGTTTCACGTGAGACTGTCAGAAGATGTTGATATACCTATCAACCCTTTGCCTAGGGAAGGAATTTTTGCCGAGGGGAATATGGCAAATATTTCTGCTACTATAACTATTAACATCTCTGTAAACCCTGATGTCGTGGAAAACATATATATAGGTGCAAACTGCTCTCCCGAAGAGATTGCCATCTATACTGCCCTTTTTAAAGAATTCCGCGATGTCTTTGCCTGGTCATATGAGGAGATGCCAGGCATAGATCCATCTATTGTTGAACATGAAATCCGAACATATCTTGATGCCAAGCCGGTTCGAAAAAAATTAAGACCCATGAACCCGCGTAAAGCGGTGGCTGTGAAAGCTAAAGTTGAAAAGTTGTTAAAGGTTGGTTTTATATATCCCATAGCTTTGACTGAATGGGTATCCAACCCTGTTCCTGTTGATAAAAAGCAAGGGACTATCCGTGTTTGTACAGACTTTAGAGACCTCAATAAAGCCTGTCCTAAGGACAACTATCCCACACCATTTATAGACTAGATCATAGATGCCTGTACGGGAAGTGAGGTGTTTTCGTTTATGGATGGTTTCTCCAGATACAATCAAATTCAAATAAAACCGGAAGACCAACATAAAAATGCTTTCATTTGTCCTTGGGGTACCTTTGCATACAAGAAAATTCCCTTTGGATTGAAAAATGCTGGGGCAACCTTTCAACGGGCTATGAACTTTTCTTTTCATGACATTAAAGCCATTGTCGAACCATACCTTGATGATCTGCTCGCGCATTCTCGTAAGAGGATTCAACATCCAAATCATTTATGGTTGATATTTGAAAGATGCAGATATTATAAAATTCGCTTGAATCCCCACAAGTGTGTATTCTGCGTCGAGTCAGGAAGATTACTCGGATTCATAGTCTCTAGTAGAGGCATTCAGGTGGATCCTTTGAAAGTTGAGTCTATTGTAAATCTGCCTCCTCCTCGTTCTCTCAGGAAACTTCAAAGCCTGCAAGGAAAGTCTAATTTCCTTCGACGTTTTATTGTTAATTAGGCCAAGATCACTAAGGGTTTCATGCGCCTGCTCAAACAGGACACCCCATTTGTATGGGATGAAACCGCACAACTTGCATTCGAGGCATTGAAAAAAGCTTTGCTGTTGGCACCCTTATTACGTCCACCAGATTATTCTAGGGATTTTATATTATATCTGGCCACATCGGAGTCGACCATTGGGGTAGTACTAGTCCAGGAGGATGATAAGCTTGTAGAGCATGTCATTTATTATCTTATCCATGCTTTGGCCGGACCTGAACTTAGATACTCCCACGTTGAGAAATTAGCCTTAGCAGCTATTTATGTTGTGCAGAGGTTACGTCACTACATTTTACTGAGGACCACCATGGTAGTGGCAGATGTGAATCCGTTCCAATATGTTTTATCCCAACGGATTGTTGGGGGAAAATTTAACAAATGGATAGTCATTCTCCAAGAGTTTGACTTAGATTTCCAGTCTGCTAAGTCTAAGAAGTCCTTAGTTTTTGCTGAACTTATAGCAGAATTTCCTACTGAAGAAGATGTAGTGGTTGAGGATGCCTCATTCCCAGATGAGCACATCTTCCTGATATCCACCTCTGATCCTTGGTACAAAGATATTCTTATATATCTCCAGACTTTGAAGTAACCTGCAGCTTCCTCAAGGGAGGAACGACGTAAGTTACGCCTTCATACCAAGAACTACCTCATTATAGGAGATACATTATATCGACGAGGGGTAGATTCCATTTTGCGCCATTTCCTTACTCATGAGGAAGCGGAGATTGTCCTGAATGATTCCCATAGCGGAGCATGTGGGGGTCATTTATCTGGGTTAGAAATGGCCCAAAAGATATTGCGTACCGGTTATTTATGGCCCACGATCTTTAAAGATTGTGTGGAAGTAGTGAAGCGTTCTCATCCATGTTAGCTTTACACCAGGAAGATACGGTCACATCCTGCTCCATTATTTCCCGTTGTCTCGGTAGGCCCCTTCATGAAATGGGGGATTGATTACGTGACATGCAACCCAGCCTCGGCTGGGGGGCATAAATACATCATTGTCGCTGTTGACTATTTTACGAAATGGGCAGAGGCAATGCCTACTTTTAAAGCCGACGGGGAAACAACAGCTTTCTTTGTATTCAATCAGATTATAGCACGGTTTGGTATACCCAAAGTGATTGTCACTGACCATGGTAGTCATTTTCAAAATGACACGATGACGGAACTGACTACCATGCTCGGATTTAGACAAGAACATTCTTCTCCATACTATCCGCAAGAAAATGGTCAGGTTGAGGTTGTCAACAAGACTTTAAAAACTATCCTTAAACGTACAATTGATGCAGCTCGTTCTAAGTGGCACATCATGTTATATCCTACTCTTTGGGCCTACCGAACTAACGTAAAGACTGCTATGGTTTTCTCCCCTTTCCAACTCGTTCATGGGGCAGAAGCAGTTACTCCGATTGAATGTGAAATCTCATCTTTAAAGATAGCCATTCATGTGTTACCTGATACGACTGAGCTTGAGGAACGTTTGGTACATTTAGAACACCTTGACGACAACGTAGAGATGCGCTGACTGATAATCAGGCTCATAAAAATAGGGTCAAAACTCAATATGATAAATTGGTCAAACCTAGGGTTTTCTCTGAAGGGGAACTTGTCTTGCTTTGGGACCAAGATAAAGAACCTCTGGGGGCAGGAAAATTCAAGGCTATGTGGTTAGGACCTTATGTTGTATCAAAATTATTAAGTAAGGGCACATATGAGTTGGTTGATTTCGATGGGAATAAGCTGCTTGAGCCTAGAAATGGGCTCTACCTGAAGAAGTACTATGCTTAGGCATAGCACTTTTTCTTGTATTTTTATTTTGTATGTATTTTTATGTACATTAGGTTGTCGGTTTTGTTTTTTATACTATCTTCTGGTTGTTGCAGATGTCTTCTGAAAGGTATTTAGGATTCGTTGATGGCGCCAGTCGTCACATTTGTAACCTAGCCTCAGCAGCTTGGGTTATCTATTCTCCCTTAGGACAGCTTGTTTCCGCGGGAGGCGCTTGTCTAGGTCATGCTTCTAATAATGTTGCTGAGTATAGGGATGTAATTGAGCTCCTATGGGATGCTTTGTCATGTGGCATCACCTAGCTTGAGGTCCGTTTGGATTCTCAGTTGGTGGTTTCCCAACTCAATCGAGCTTATCAGGTACGAAATCCTATCTTATTACATCAGTTCATTGAAGTTCGTTTATTGGAAAGACATTTTGAGGTTATCACTTTCAATCATATTCCACAAAACCAAAATTCATTGACTGATGCATATGCTAATTACATTTTCGATTGGCATCTCACACACATTTTATAAAATTATATAGCAAACATATAAAAACACTTGTAAATAAACTGACAACCAACACCAATATATATATATATATATATATGTAAAATATATGTCTGTAGATAGGTCAAGTCTGATCCCATCATATACAAAATGTACAAAAAGGTGGATCATAGTCCATCAAAATGCCCTAGGTCTACGCTGGACCGCCCTGGTCACTAGGACCTCCTTGGTCCCCATGATCCCGCTACACTCTGGCTTCCACAGCCTCCTTGGCTTCGGAAGCCTCCACTGCATCTATGTATACAAGCACTGCTCTAACTACTCGTCTGAAAAGACGTAGCCAAACCGGTGGAACCCCCACAACAAACTCCTGCATGGCTATAGGGATATGCTCAATCCACATAGTAGGTACTCGTTGGGTCAGCCTGGCTAGCTTTCCCTCTAGTACCCTGATCAATCCTGGATCCTCGTCCAGGACAGGACGAACAAACATGCGAGGGTGCCCTTCAGGGCGGACTGGTCTAATATCTGCATTTTGACACATGAATAGGGTTAATACTTGTACATATGTATATATTTATCATTCTAAAATTCATAAAAATTTGAAAATGATAAAAATTAAAAATTACTTACCTAGCTCTCCCCATGCTCCTCCTGGAGGGAGGACAAGGTCGGGTTCACCTCGAAAGTCCATCCCGGCGTATGGAAACTGCTCCAATGCCGACAGCTGTCGTTCCCACCAGGTATAAAAATCATCATCATAGACGCTGTGTATCAAGTCTCCTCCTCCTTGACGGAGGAATATATCTCCCTACCTGCTCAGCCTTGGCTGACGTGGAGATCTGATTGGTAGTGGTATAGCAGGGCTCAGTGCTGGTACTCTCTCTCGAAGAAGGCCACCAATATGCTTGCATAGCCAAAGTTTTTCCGCCTTCGCCTCTTACAGTCAGATAGTTGTCTCCTCATGATGGGGGAAACTCCCAAGCACCAATCATAGAGAGCACCTCTAAAAAAATCAACTGCCAGCCTCATTTGGTTCCTTGTGGCCAAATGTAGAGATGAGGATCCTGATATTCTCACAATGGTGCTAGCTAATACTTGGAGCGTAAAATCTCGGATTTCTGCAACTGGAACGCTGGTTCCTCTTCTTTGAGTGCCCGGTGTACAGAACACATCTACATAGTTTTGGACACTTAAGGGGTCACCGCCCCTGCCAGTGCCCTCCAAGTTCACCGGCGCTCCCCGTCGTGACAACCCGGTAATGAAATATATGTCTTCAGTGGTAAGCTCTAAGGTTTCACCTTGTAGGTTGAACATTCCCAACTCATGATCCCAATAATTGACCATGAACTCAAGTATGCGGACATTGGCCTGCATGGGTGATGTACAAAAGAATTTTAGCAACCCGCTTGTGCACAATGCGTGTATGGTGGGCACGCTTTGGAGTGCCGCTTGATCCATTATTTTGTGCTCCGTTTCCCTCCATTCCAGAACCATATTTTACCTAGAAAATACAAGTATTTTGATTCAGTATTTCCATACCAAAATTCAAAATTTTTTGTCTATTTTAAGTCTTTAATCCTTTGCGCAGCATACGCGACTATCTAATTAGACAAGTCGCGTACTATACACGACTGTCTAATTAGGCAACCCGCGTATAGAATGCGTATCCGTGAGTTTCCATATCAGCAACCCACGGATGCGCCGTGCTACAGTTCAGGACACTTTTAAATATGGAATTCAGACTCAAATTTAACAATTGCTTGGATCAAAATGACGAGCTTAGGGTGTAGGCTTACCTGCAACTAGCGGATTTCGATTTTGTCGGTCCAATTGTTCACAATGATCGAACAAAGGTAGAGGGTAAAACTTGCTTTTTATGGCTCAAAAGTTCAAATGGTGAGTTTTGTTTTAATTTTCAAACTATTTATAGAAATTATATTTCTTAAAGTGGGTATTTTTCTATAGTTTGAAATGTCAATCAACTAATACCATACTTCTTTATGCTTTGGAACAGGTTTTTCATCCTTACAAGGTGCTGTTGCTCCCATAGGGTGGTTTTGTAATTTCCAATACATCTTGGAATCTTTATTCAATCCACATTAACCTTAGCATTCAACATTTTGCCACAGACTATGGTATTCTAAGCCATTAGTCCCTTGTTTTTTACCATTGTTCTTCCATGGCTAGGACCCTTTTTCATGAGTATCCTTCTTATATGCCTATGTCATCCTTTGGTACTCATGCCGCATCTGTTCCAGGTTCAGGGGTATCCTCTTAGCTTTTTTGCATGCCAAATAGAGTTTCTTTTGACTCTCTTTTTACAAGCTATCCCTTTCTAGGACTCCCCATCCTTATGGAGTTTCTTTAGGCCCAGGTCTGACTCCTTCAAAATAGACTTGACTGCTGAGTTAACTCATCCGTTCAAGCTCGTTAAGAATATGTGAGCGAGCATCCGCATTGGTGGTAGGTTATCTCTTTCTCAGACCATGCGGAATAATACGAGAAAGGGTCACTCTCTTTTCTTTTGAATTGAGAAGAGTATTCTCAGGTATAGGCTTATCACTTTTCGGGACCTGAGGGACTAAATTTACGGAAAAGGAACACTCGGTTTGAGCTTAGTTTTCTCTTTTTCGTGCTCTGGACCCAAACATGAAAAATATTCTGAGTGTACTTTGTGTCTTTGTCATGCTCGTTAAACACTTAAGAACAAAGCAACAAGTTTATTGTTGTAAGCCCCATTTCTCGCAACCAAATGGATCTTTTCGAGTGATCTTGCTTTCCTTCACACACGTAAAACTCAAGCTATTTCATGCTGTTCTGGAAGGAGCGTTGGGTAGGTGGTAATTTAACCTTTTTCGGACCTCCCTGACTAAGTACGAAAAAGGTTCACCTTTTCTTCTTCAGAAGTTAAGAGAGTTCTTCTGTGGTATGTTTTATACGTTTTCGGCCTCAGGAGACTAAATTGGACGAAAAAGGACCCCCCTGGAGTCTTCTTTGGAGTTTTCAGACTCTCTGAATGTGAAAACACTGGCTGAGCATGTACTAGTTTGGGCTCATTAAATCCACGAATCAGTGACACTATCAAGCATTATTTTCCCATCTCTTCAAGCTTTGTAAAAAATGAAGAGGGAACCGATTTGACTTTCCTGGACTCGTTAAAATTTAACAGGGAAGGTAAGGAAGAAGTTTTCTCTTGTTTTTCAGTAATGGCAGCATGTCCTCCTTGAACATAGCACTCTTTGTTTTCCGATATCCATGTTTCAGTGATTACTTTTCCGTTCAGCTATTACCTTGAGTTTCTTACTCCTCCTCTTGTCCGTTATACCTGGGGAATCTGATCATGTCTCCTACATGACAGATAGGTCTAGTTGTTTTATCTATAAGTTAACCGCTGCCTTGGGTCATCTCTGTGTTGTGCTCATTTTTCAAGGACTATACCCAATGTATGATCTATAGCTTGATCCCATCATTGTTATATCTATTATCTATTGTGTCTCCCTTCTTTTGACCAGTTCCTAGTCACTTTTGTGATCCGTTGGAGGATCTATTGCCTTCCTTATCATAGCATGGTTCCGTTTCAGTACTTCCTGATGACGAAGACCTAGAGTTTTGACATTTGTACCTCAGGATTCACTTTCATCATGGGTGGATTCCTTTGCTTCAGTTGTCAATTACCATCTATTGATTGACAAACTGTCGAATCCTTTCCATGTTCGACTTCAGCTTACCCTTATTCACATGGCTTGGATTGTACTGGTTCTTTGGGATCCTTTATGGAGACCTTAGTTCCTCACCTGTGGACTAAGTTGCGCAAGATTATGTTCTATCTATATACATAGCTTCCAGATCTTTGAAGACTCATCATTATTATATATTGTGGCTTCGATCCACCTTTGTAATATACGTGGTTTTCATACCCGTATCATATGATGTACTCAACTATTGTAAAGGATCTAGTGTTCTAGTAAATTGAACATAGCATCCTCAGATGTAAATTTGTATATGACATTAATATGTATTTGTTTTAGGTACTCTCTCTGCTCCATTGGATTTTTGAGTTCTCCAAAGATAAAGATTATAATGTATTTCGGCCATCGTTTGCCTCTGACCTCACACATTAGGGGGCATTTGTTATCCACTTGAATGGCACCTCTCCATCCGAGTGCCAACATCCCTCATGTTGGCACACAAAAGGACATCTATGGATTGAGGGTTGCACAAAACACTATAGATGGGATTATTATGAAATACATTCAACATCCATCCAGCTGGTTATTTTTACCCTTTTTCTATGTCAAGTCATATACGTGACTCTTTATATATGCAACTCGCGTGTCATACGCGAGTCTCGGTTGTTGCATGTCGCGTATATATGTATACGCAGGTTGCCTTTAGAGCAAATCGTGGATCATACGCGGGTTGCTAGTCTTGATACCCGCGGATACGTACCTTTGACATTAAAAATAAAAACACGCGATTACTTGAGATTAGTTAAGCCATTTACCTTAATCTCATTAACTGTCTCAACCTCCTCAACCTTTGAAACTGCCTTATTTCACCATCTATAAATATAGGCCTTGGGGAGGGTGTTGGATATATACACTTGAAGAGCAAAGTTATGCTGGTGGAGTTTATACAGAAGTTTTTGGAGCAGTGGAACTCAGAATCCTTTGGCTGCAGAGGAGTCCTTGTCTCAGGCGTTGGGTTGTAATCTGAACTCTTTCCATTATTGTTAATAAAGAGAATCCTTCTTCCATATTGTGCCTTGAATGTATCTCATGTATTGTGGTTTGATAAATGTTTATGTTTCAGAATCCTGTATATTATTTATCTAACCTGTTTATATATATGAATCATCTTGTATTTGGAATATTGATCCTTGACAGGTGAAGGAGAAAGCATCCCTGAAGACTTTGGAGGAGAAGCAGAGTAGAAGAGGACAAGCTAGGATCAACCGTCGTGTATCGGGTGAGTCCTTCCCATCCTCCTATTTCCTTTACTGCAATCTAGAGTCAATTGTCTGCAAGTTTATTGAGTATGTTGGTAACCCCAGACCTTCGGTTATAAGGTGTTTATTCCTGTACAACAGCTGCTAATGTGGCAACTGCAATTTCTTTCCAAGTTATGTGCTGCTTTTGTGTTCTGGATTCAAGGATTCGGTTGAATCAAGTAAGGTTTTAAACTAGGCAAGGTAGATTGCTTGATCTTGTTTATCCATATAATGTATGCTCAAAAATTTCTGTTATATGCTTAAATAAGATTATTTTTGCATGATCTTTCATTTTTGTTGCTTTATACATCTATATCCAGATCTCACGAGGTGTTGTGCAGGCTTGTGTTGTCTAGTTGTAGGTTCCTGATTGGATGAAGGTGTGGATCAAGTTTGACACCATTCCTTATCCAATAATCTCAATACTCTATCCCTCACTGCTCCATAAAAGGGCCTCCTTTCAGCTTGCTCCATTCAAGCAACGAGCCGACCTTCTCTCCTCTTCTTCTCATTTCTTAGAAAAATCAACTCTTTTACCCGGTTACTTTGTTCATAGCTTTGATTTTGTTTAGATATATCATATTAAAATTAATTTCAACATAGATCTATCTTCTCAAATCCCATAGTCTAGATCCTGCTCTTAAAAGGTTTCATAAGCATTCTAGATCTAGCTTTAGGGAAATCGTCCTTTTTTGCATGTAATTTTAAAGAAAATTTGTAGCTTGCATGCATTTGATTTCTGTTTTCTGTACATTAAAATTTCATATTCTGCAATAAAAGTGAACATATTATTGGCTTCCCAAAAGGAAAGCCAAGATCCCAAGGAAAGCCTACTTTCCTTGGTTCCTTTTTACCCCTTTTAACTAGTTTTAACTTAGTTTTTTTTGGTTAAAAGTAAGCCGACCCAAAGGTACTTTCAAAGTGATTTTGGGAATATTTGGTTCTAATATTCTTGCTGGTTTTTATCAGGACAAAAAATAAAGGAAGCTGCTGTTCGAAAGTGTCCTCAGGAGCGTTCAAATTCCCCCAGGGGTCTCCCATTTGACTAAAACCTTTAATTTTCGCACTTTGTAAGCTCTTGATTTCACTCTGTATAAGGATAAAGAGGAATTATATCAGTTATTTGATATTGTAACCGCTGTTAATAAAAATAATTCTTGAATAGGCTCTTTCGAGCCCATTTCCCATCCCCCCTGGAGGGATTTGCGTCGGTGTCTTTTTTTTTACCTTTTTGTTCATCCCTTTCCAAAATAGCGTAGCTCTAATCTGCAGGGTAGTATAATTTAATTCATTATCAATTTCATATTCCATATTTGATATTTCAAAGTAATCTTAATACTTACCCCACGACTTCCCGATTGACCCGAAAGGGGAAAGAGATTCGTGGTAGGACTAATTAGAAAACCAGAATTGTGTATCTGTGTTTTCCTTTTCATCATTTATTTTGCAGCTATTATAAAATTAACCCCTCCTTGATTCCCCGATTGAGATCCAGTTGGATTGAAAGAGGTTCTTGGAGGGTTTTCTTTTTAACAAGAACACCCAGTTTAAAATTTACTAAAATTGACAAGACTCCGGTGTGTATGCTCTGCACTTGGCTGCAGTTCATCCGATTAGTCAAGATATATCAAAAGCACTTGAGTGACTAGAATAATTAGGACTCACTCTCCCAAACTTAAAAATCATCAGGTGAAAATCCAACAACTAGATCAAACCTTTACGGTGGCAAAATACCCAAAGGAAGCAGGAACTTCTGAAAAGTGACCTCGGGGCGCCGATCTATGTCACACCCTAATGGGTACGTTATGAACAATATCCCCAGAGACTTCATTCAGCCCACATATTCCTTGCGGGTAGCCGTGAAGGTTTAGTTTTGGACATACTCCAAGTACTCTAAGGTATATCTGGAGTCCGCCCCTTCGCCTAATTTTAATCAACTCACACCTCAAATTTAACTTAAAACGTACCAAAAGGAAATTGCAAAACATTCAATCCAAGCACATACAAGTACATTGATTTTATTTTTTGACTCCATTCTAAGGCATTGGTTATTTTCTTGCTTTATATATATATTGTGTCTCAGCATTGTGCTTTTGTGTGTTCATTTTTTTATCTTGTCATCTTTGATTGTATATAGCTAAATTTCAAACTCCTAAGCAACTCATTCAGTTTAACATCACCATACTAAGTAATTATCCTTAGTAACTTAATAGGGTCTACCCCCCTTGGCTTCGTTAGGAGTTGAGCCTAAATGGAGGAGTAAAGAACACGGTGACAGCCTTGACTCGAGACTTGCCCCCAAGGACACACCAAGTGGCTTGAATATTTCTGCCACGTGACCCAGGTGTGTGAAAGGTGGCAACACACTTAAGGGCCAAATCCGAGCTCCTATAACTCACACAGTGAAAAATTCCTAGCATGGGCATTAATTGTCTTAGAAATACTGAAAGTCAAGTTGAACTACCTAAAAACTAAGGAAAGTGGGTTTTTTGAAGGAAATAATCAAAAACTTCAAAAACTCCTAATCTCACATTCATTATCAAGAGATGGGATGCTCAAAGCCCAATCCTATAAATGGAAGGCATGTGAGGTGAATTAGTGAGGACAAGAGTGAAAAGCAAAATTATGCTACAAGAATTGGAGGATAGATAGAGTCTTTTTTCACATCATGGTTTCTTTGGTGATCATTGGCATTGATGGAGAAGGATAGTTTAGAGCAAGGGAGAAAGGGATTCACCTATTATTGGGTTGTAATCACTTTTCTACCATTTTAATATTATGACATTTGATTTTCCCCCAAATGTTGTGTTTGAATCCATGCATTTTTATGTGTTCTTTGTCAATATTTGGTAGATATATTTCAATATTTTTTAAAGCTTTCAAAATATAGAGGTAAGGAACTAGCTAGAATGCTTCTTATGGAGGCCTAAAGGCTAAGGAGGTTGGAGAAAAAGGATCGCCCACAAACGGCATGCCTCAAGAGGTAATCTCCTTCCTTCCATCCCTATCTCTTCTTTGAAAAAGTTTAGAAATATCAGGAAGATTTCATTTATTGCATGTATTTGTGTCAGCATTCACCCCCCCTCTAGTTAAGGATAGATATGTTGTAGACATGTCCTTGTGGTAAATCTACCAACAGAATGGAGACCATACTAGGGAGCTAAGGGGATCTGCTCTTGAAACAAGTTTTCTTGATTATTTCCCCTTGTTTGAGTGATTTTTTTAATTTCATATCTTATGATGCATGCTTTATCTCGTTCATACAAGGTTTTAATTCAATCCTAGAGGTCAAAACCAGTCTGAATCCACCCTTTATTTTGTTGTTTTCAAGAAAATTGGGTCTAGATATGCCTTTTTTCCCTTCTCTGGCTTGCTAGAGCCTTTACACAGAGTAGACAGAGTGCAAGCCTCCTATGGATCCCTTATAGAGATGATACAGAGTGCTTGCAGTACTCTGTTCATCCCTAACAGAGGTGCGCTAGCCAAAATGTGAAACAAGTCACGGTTCTTGATTTTTTTGATGTTTAGATCTGCAATTTTGGGTCATTTTGGTTGATTTTTGATGTTATAGATGTATTAGGAATCTTCCAAGATAGTTTTTATACAGTACTTACCTCTTTTTTATCAAGATTTAAGGGATTTCTTTGAAGAATTTGGAAGTTTTGTATGCATATGGTTGAAATTTGAAAAAGGCATGATTCTTAATTTTTGATGGTTAGATCTACAATTTTTGGTCATTTTGATTGATTTTTGCTGCTGTAGATGTCTTAGGAATATTCTAACAGAGGTTTTAGACAACATTTTCTTCCCTTTTATCAATATTTCGAGAATGTTTGAAGGATTGTAATTTTGGTGTGCATTTTGGCATGAGTTTGAAATTTTTGGAGATCAATGATTTTTGAATTTTGATTGAATTCTTTTGAAAATTTGCAGAACCTTAATTGACATCCGAAAACACTTGTTAAATCCTAATATGACCTTTTAGGAGCATTTTTGAAGCATTTGGGGACATTTTCCCTCAATTTTAGAAGGCTTGGAAAATTCTTTTTAAGAAAAAACTAGGAAAACATCACTTTTAGGAGTAGTTTTTTAATAGTATTATTCAAAGTTTTCCTTGAAAAGAATGCTCAGATATGAAAGTTTATGACATGTTTACCATTTAAGTCATTTATTTCATCCTTGAATGTCTCAAATTTTTTCTAAATTGGTCATTTTTATCACATAGTGACATAAGGAAATTGTTGAAAAAAGTAAAGAACATGACATTGTTTCAATTTATGAATTCTTGTGACCATGAATTTTGAATCCACATGGAATTTCTGACCTGCCACACAAATTGTAATCATTACTAAGACACTCTTCATACCATCATTTAATATAAATTCACATAAGTTCTCAAAATACGAACCTACCACTCAAGATTAATTCAAATACAATGAGAGGATCTTTTTCGTCATTGTTAAGGTTCTTAAGATAATTTGTGTTCGAGCCATGAGTATCCTCTTCACTCGTGCTTTCGGGTGGTTCTATGAATGATAAAGTGGATCTCAAGTGTAATATATAGGTTTATTTTTTAGCAAAATTCTGAGCCACGAGTATCCTCATCACTTCCGCTTTCGAGCGGTCATGTGAACGAGAAAGTGGATCTCAAGTGTAATAGGAACCCTTTGAAGTTTTGAAGCATATTGTCGAGCCACGAGTATCCTCTTCACTTGCGCTTTTGGGTGGTCCTGTGAACACAAAAGTGGATCTCAAGTGTAAATGATTTTCATGAAAAATTAAAATTAAATCACATTCCTACATGTACACGTCACCTTAAGAGACTTATTGGAAAGAAGAAAAACATTGAATATTCAAACATTTTTCGTTTCTAATTAGTGATAGTTGAAGCCAACCTCTTGAACTCTTTCTAGATAATTGGAAGTGATTTTATTTTGCAATTTGCATGTTTGATGGATCTCAAAGAACCTCTTACTCTTCCATAGCATAGAATTTCATTGAAATAAAGGAAAGAGTAGTGAGCATTGTCATTTGATTGGTTTTGCATTTTGAGTCACAAACACCACCAGTGTCACCATCACTCCTTGAAACTAAGAAAACTACCCTAAAATCAAAGCTTAATCTAAAATTTATCAAGATTATTTTTTATATCACTAGCATAGATTAGGCTAGGGCCTTGGGATAAGATTTGAGAGTTAAAACTCCAAAACCACAAAAAATTGAAACTAGCATTGATTAAAGAGAGTTACATGCATTAGTAGCAAAGAGTGCTTTCCGGGAAAGCGCTTCTAACACAAGCGTTAAGCACGAGTGTAACTCCCCGGTTTTGACCTCGTAGTATTTTGATTGTACATGGTGAAAATATTCTATGGAATCATGGAAAGGATCTCAAGGCCAAGGCCCTGCCATTGATTGATGTTTTGTGTATAGGTGATCAGGGTTGATTCCTATGGTTTATGGTGCTAAGTCAAGCACAGTATATATATTTGTGAATATCATGTAAAATGAAAACTAATAAAATTACCACAACTAGATATGCATCACAAAGTTAAAGAGATGGGGGCATGATTTCACAAGGAATAGGGAGGGGGAATGTTCAACCTTGACCCCTTGGGCAAAATCCACGTGTCAAAAGGAAACACCTAAAAACATACGCCCATTTCCCCTCATGCACTCACGTTTTCATCTTCCCTCACGTTGTGGGGAGTGGCGGGACGTTTTGATTATCCATCCTTCAAACATTTTCAGTTTCTTTTTCCTCATTGTGCATGTGCAGTCCATCATCTAGATTTCACCCAAAACGTTGTGGTCAATTCTGATTTTTTCCCTATTCCATTCTGTGCATGCACGCTGTGCATTCGTTGGTTTTGCAGAACTGTGTTTTGTTCTGTGTTGTTCTCCATTGTTTCAACCTTCAGTGTTGTTGTGCATTGGTCTCCTCTATCACATAGGGAGTGGAAGCTTGTTTTGTTGTGTTAACATTGTGGTCTACTGTGTGTGCATATTTTTGCCTTGGTTTGAAATGGCCTTGAGTAGAATTGTATCTGAACTAGCTTGATAAACCTAGTGTAGGAAGGAACCTCACAAATATATCTAGAGGGGTTGGTTTTCTTCCTTGCACACCCTAAACAACATTGGAAGGGAAGGAATAGACTGAGGGACTATGAGGCAGAGAAGGGGATGCTTCCTTGTGTTGGTTGTGTAGATGTCTTAGTAGCCAAGCCTGATCTAGTGCAGGTGTCCACAGCTCGGTGGTTGAGCTCACTAGCTTAGCAGTTTAAGTTTTCCAGTTCCTTTGCATCCTCATAAACCCATCTATTAGTTGGATTGGATGGTACTTAATGAGAATGTTGGCTTGAATGACTGCAGTCTGATAAACCTCAGCAGTATATTGGATTGTTTGTATGTAGCCTGATAAACCCAATTGTGTTGGCTTGGCTAAGTTTGGTTGTATTCTTGGCTATGTGTGAGCCTACTAGCATTCCTTATTCCTTCTGGGAATCATGCCCAGCTCGGGGGTGGAAGTGCTGCTGAGATATTGAGGAGCGCATTGGCCTATGGTTGGGTGGAACGTTGCAGTGACGTAGCTGGTTGCAGAACAAACTTCTTTCAAATATAAGTATCTCTGTGTTAATCTCTGCAAATGATATTTGCTTCATGAAATATGATGAATATGTTTAATGTGTTGAATTGATGAATTGCTTCCGCTGTATAATTGCAATTGTATGCATCTGTGTATGTTTCTTTCGATACATTTTTAAATTAAGTTATGGGACTTAGATGGACAGTTTGGTGATGGCCTGAACGATCAAATATTCCCAAGACTTCTGTTAGCAGGTTGAATTTTCGTAGAAATTTCCTTCCACAACCTTTCCTTTCTGAACCTTGCGGGATGATGAAACGACCTTCTGTAAACTTTGTTCCCCATAGAATATTCCTTCTGCAACTCTCCCTTCTGCATGTGGGATGTAGCTTCATGATCTCTAATTCTGCAATTGATTATTTCTGCAACGGGCTATTTCGCAGGCGAGATGCAGAATGCGGGATGCCGGATGAGGGACCAAAATTTTCATATTTCCCTGATTCCACAGATTCAATATTTCCGCACCGTTGACCCTTGTGGGATTGATTCTCCGCCATCGATCTGTTTCCAGACGCGGAACGGGTTGTGACCATCAATTACCATTGTGATTTTCTCTGCCGTTCGATCTCCTATGATATTTTTCTTCATAGGTTGTCAGATTGAGCATTGACAGAGGCAATTTCTCTGTTATTGGGAAGTTAGAGAATTTAGACAGAGATGAATAGATTGAACTTCGAGCATATGGATGCACATTCATCAAATGTGTGGGACTATGGTCGCGTTTCTCCTTTGAGGCGGGAGGGGATGTGACATTGTGGTAGCAGAGCTGCTGGTTGCAGCGCTAGGGCCTAAATGGGCAAAGTTGAATAGTTAATAGAGCCCATGTTGCAGCTTTGGGGCCTCAAAGGATCCATGAGAAATACACCTCTGTGTTAAGAGAAATGCAGTAGGTTCAATACGAATTGTAGGGGATCGAAAAGATGAAAAATGGCAGCGTGTATGTGCACCAGATTGTGCGAAAATGGAAAAGAACACCCAGGTTGCGATTTGACAGAGCTGCTAGTTGCAACATTGGTATAAATGTGACAAGGAGATTGGTTTCAGAAAGAAAACTACAGCAAGAAAGAGTGTTATTTAGCAAAATTTCTAAACTTAGCCATCCCAATGAAATGCACCGTGATCGTGATCTGAATTCTACTACGATTTGGACCGATCATGCTTGCAATAAGCAATTGGTAAGTAATTTATTTTGATTTATGATATTGTCTAACAAATGATGTTGTTAACATATTTTGCAGAGTCATAGTGCAGGTCGAAACGTTGGTCTTGGTCCAACCAAGAAGGTTAAAGAAGATTAGCACCAAGAATATTAACAACATGGATGATGCACAAGATCCCTGTGAATACGAGGAAGATGCTATGGGGGAAAATGTATGAATTGGAAATGCTGAGACATAGTCTAATGGGAGGAGGTTTCAAGATACTCCTCCATATTTTTCCGCCACCACGAGAATCCTAAGGGTGGAGATGGAAACTCACAGGGTAGACAATGAAAGATTGGTTAAGGTGCTGGAGGAGCAGATTCAATTGACTTCAGTCATGCTACAGAGTTTAGCAGACCTCCAAAGGAAGATAAACTCTGGACATCAGTCAAAAAAGATGGAATGGAGTAGGATAAATTCTCATGAGAATAATGAGAAGCTTAACGCAAGGAAGAAAGGTTTTAAGCCTCATCACCTCCTAAAGAAGCAAAGGAAGCCATCACAAGCTGTGATTGAGCCAACCATAATGATGAGGGAAAAGATAAAGGAACCACTCAAATGTTGGGGATGTGAAGGACCCCATATGTGCAGGGATTTTCCACTTGTGAATAGGAATGATGGTCAAGTCCGTAGTACCCAAGAAGGTGAAACTGTGGGTCAGGAATCAGGGATCATTCCTAAGATTTGTACAATGTTAAAATACCACCAGGCAGGTCATAACTCAACTATGGTGGAATTTCAGGTGAGATTGTTGAACACAATATTTCTGTTTTGGTTGACCTTGGATCGACTCACAACTATATCACCCCTGGACTTGTTGAGATGTGCACTTTGAAGAGTTCAAAGCATAGAAGATCACGGGTAGTCTAACTAACCACTGGAACTAAGAATAAAGTCAGTGAGGTGGTAAGGAAATGTCCATTGGTCATGGATGGGTTAGTCACTTGTGTAGATCTGAATGTTCTACCACTTAGATCCTATGATATACTCATTGGGATGGATTAGACAAGAGCACATAGAGAAAAGTTAGATTGTTACAACAAGACTTTTTAGTACTTGGATGAAGAAGGAAACCTGAGGATTGTGAAAGGAATTCCAAAAGTGATCTATGGAAGGAAGTCTTCAGCAATGCAGCTGAAGAAGTTCTTTGGGAAAAGTTGCAGAGTGTATGAAACTCATGTTTTGGAGGTGACAGAGAATGAAGATCCTAGGTTGGAGGTCCTTCATGTGTTGCAGGAATTCAATAATGTTTTTCCTGATGAGATTCCAGGGCTTCCTCCTAAGAGTGACATCGATTTTACAATTGAAGTTGTGCCAGGTAAAGCACCTATGTTCAAGACACCCTATAGGGTGAATACACTAGAAATGATAGAGCTGAAGGTGCAGCTGAAAGAGTTGTTGGAAAAGAGATGTCAATAAAAGTGTGTCTCCTTGGGGAGCACCATTCCTAATTATGAAAAATAAATATGGTATACACAAGATGCGTATTGATTTCAGATCGTTGAAAAAACTCGCTGTGAAGAACAAGTAAGGATCAAGGATGAAAATGTTCATAAGACAACCTTTAGAGCAAGGTATGGATCTTATGATGTTGTAGTGGTATCATTTGGTTTAAAAAATGCACCAACCACATTCATGTGCCTCATGAATAATGTTTTAGTAAGTATCTGGACAGGTTTGTTCTTGTTTCCTTGATGGCATTTTTATTTATTCTAAGAATGAGGAAGAACATGTGGAACATTTGAGGGTGACTTTGAAATTGCTCAGGAAGCATAATTTGTATGCAGGTTTGAGAAAATGTGACCTCTATGAGGATAGAATTCATTATTTGGGTCACCTTATCTCAGATAAAAGAATATCTGGAGACCCTGAAAGGATTGAGGCCATGATGAGTTGGCCTGCTGCAAGAAAGTTAACAAATATAATATCTTTTGTGGGACTTGCAGGAAGATCACTAAAGAAGATTCTATAGGTAAAGTGAAGCCTATGTATAGGCTAAGGAAGCTTGCATGTGAACTTGTAGTTCCATGAGGAAGTGGCCCTTGTGTGTATCAACATGCATACAAAGAGTTCCTGAAGACTCAGGTAGGATGACTTGAGCAAAACAACATGGTTGTGCCCAATGAAACCCAGGCAGGAAGCTTCCATATGCCATGAGAAGGATCTCATGAATGAGAATATATTTTGAACTTTAGATAGCAAGTTTTCTATTGATTATGGGAGACTGTGATCTCCTGTGATGGTTTTGAATCATGCTAACAATGGATATGCTTGTTTTGCAT
Source organism: Pseudotsuga menziesii (assembly GCA_001517045.1). Classification (NCBI taxonomy): domain Eukaryota; kingdom Viridiplantae; phylum Streptophyta; class Pinopsida; order Pinales; family Pinaceae; genus Pseudotsuga; species Pseudotsuga menziesii. The sequence continues at coordinate 391,456 of LPNX010304655.1, read as the reverse complement.
TGGTTGATGTTTTAAGGTTCCTGTTGACTAACTATGATTGTTTGGTTAATTAAAAATTGTGCTAGGATGACATGTTGTATGTGGATGTCCAGGTTTTGGGAAGCATGCATAAGTTTGGGAAGCATGCATAAGTAAGGGATGAGTACTCCCCACTTGCAGAAGCCAAACAACATGAGGATGTCATCATGGTTGCAAAAAAAAAATCTGATTTTCTGTAAGAATCAGGATTGTAAAATCAGATTTTTATTTTTGAATATCAAGGTTGTAGATTGTTTGATATTTGGGAAATCATTTATGCATGAAATACATTTGAGAATCCATGACTAAAATTTTATGATGACATCTCATGTAAACTGCAACGCAGGTGAGATGGTGAAAGTATAACTTGGAATACCTAGCTTCTCGAAAGGATGTGTTTGGGATACATAACTCCTCGAAAGGATGTACTAGGTGTACATGATTCCTTGGAAGGATGTACTGGGATACATAGCTTCTCGAAGGAATGTGCTTGGAATAGGTTTGAAAACCTATCATTGAAATTATTTTTATGATGACATCTCATATAAACTGCATGCTTGTATGTAACGTAGGTGAGATGATGAAATATGTACCGGATGTACATGGATCCTTGGAGGGATGTATGGGGTCTACATAGCTTCTCGAAGGGATGTGTTTGGAATAGGTTTGGAAACCTATGATTGAAAATTTATAATGGCATCTAATTAAAACTGCATGTCTATATGTAACATAGGTGAGATGATGAGAACATGAACAGGGAATACATGGCTCGTCTGGAACGATGTACTTGGGTACATAACTTCTCCCCCCCTGCCAGCTAGGCACCAGTATTGTTGTTCAGGATATTGCACCCTTGTAACCTAGGGTCTGGGGTTACCAACTTACTACTAACTTGCAGAAAATTAGCTTTTTACAGAAAATGGAAAGAGAATTGGAAGAAAGTATTGATTTATCTGATTAACGACGGTTGATCCAAGCTTGGTCTTCTCTCGCTCCACTTCTTTCCAAAGCTTCTAGGGATGCACCTCTTCACTTGCAAAGAAAAAATACTTCAAGTAATATCTCATATATATATATATATATATATATATATATATATATATATCAGAGGTTAGATGAAAATCATATAGATAATATAATCAAACATATTCATTAAACCAATATACATGAAATAGACACAATACAACACTGGAAGAAGAATTATCTTTATTGACAAGCGGTGAATAAGATAAGAATACAACCCAGATTTTGACACAAGGACTCCTCTACAACCAAAGGACTTTGAGTTCTACTGCTCCAAGATTATGAAGGTATACCACCAGCATAACTTTTCTATCCAAAATTGATTCCTTAGCCCCCACCCCAAGGCCTCTATTTATACTTTGGGAAATAGAGTGGTTTCGAAGGTTGGGATTGTTGAGATGGTTGGGATAGTTATGGATGAGGACCCAACTAATATCATCTAATCTCGATTTATATTTTTTAATGTCGAATTAAGGTATACGCGGGTATTAATATAGGTAACTCGCGTATGATACATGTGTTGCTCAAAGGGAACTCGCATACACCAATATACGCGGGTTGCAATGCAAATACTCACGTATGACATGTGAGTTGCAATGCATATAGTCGCGAATGCAACCCAAAAATTAGAATAAAAATATATAAGGCTAGTTTAAGGATAATGCATCAAAGTTCATGCACATCTATAGTGTTTTGGCCACTTCAATCCTAATTTGTCCTTTTGTGTACCAACATGAGGAATGTCAACACTCAGATGGAGAAGTGCCATTTTGGCTGATAACATATGCCCCCTAATGTGTGAGGTCAGAGGTAAGTGATGGATGAAATACATTATAATCATTATCTTGGAGAACTCAGAAGTCCAAGGAAGCAGAGGAAGTACCTAAAACAAATAAATATCAATGTCATATACAAAATCATATCTGAGGATGCCATGTTTAATATACTGGAACGCTAGCTCCTTTACAATATTTGAGTAGATCATATGATATGGGTACAAGATCATGTATATTACAAAGGTGGATCGAACCACAATATACAATAATGATGAATCTTCAAAAATCTGGAAGCTGTGTAGGTGAACACAACACAATCTTGCACAACTTAGGTTATAGATGTGAACCTAAGGTCTTCGTCAAAATCCAAAAGAACTAGTACAATCTAGGCCATGTGAATAGATGTGTCGAAGTCAAACATGGATAGGACTCAACAGATTGTCAATCAATAGGTGATAATTGACAACTGAAGAAAAGGAATTCACCAATGATGAAAGTGAATCCTAGGGTACCATCGTAAAAAATCTAGGTCTTCGTCTTCAGGAAGTACTTCGTCTAACTAGGGATTGGATAAAAGGAAGGCAGACACAAGTGATATCAGATAGGATAATGATGGAATCAGGATAATAATCAAAAGCAGGGATAAATCCTTGAATAATGAGCACAACATAGAGGAGACCCAAGGAAGCTTTTAACTTTGCAGATAGGACAACTAGACTTATCTGTCATGTAGGATACATGATCAGATTCCCCAGGCATAAGTGATAAGTGGAGGAGTAAGAAACTCGAAGTGATAGCTGAAATGAAAGTGTACACTGAGACATGAGTATCAAAAAATTTAGAGAGTGCTATGTTCAAGGAGGACGTGCTGCCACCAACTGTAACCCAAAAAGAAAACTTCTTCCTTATCTTTCCAATTAAATTTTAACGAGTCCAGGAAATTCAACTCAGTTCTCTCTTCATTTTTGACAAGCTTGAAGAGAAGAGGGAATAATGCTTGATAATGTCACTTATTCATGGATTTTACGAGCCCGAACTAGTACATGCACGTTTGGAGTTTTCATGTTTAGAGAGTCTGAAAACTCCAAAGAAGACTCCAGGGGGGTCCTTTTTCATCCAATTTAGTCTCCTGAAGCTGAAAAAGTATAAAACATACCTCAGAAGAACTCTCTTAACTTTTGAAGAAGAAAAGGTGAACCTTTTTCATACTTAGTCACGGAGGTCCAAAAAAAGGTTAAATTACCACCTACCCAACGCTCCTTTAAGAGAAAAATATAGCTTGAGTTTTATGAGTGTGAAGGAAATAAATTTCACTCAAAAAGATCCATTTGATTACGAGAAATGGGGCTTACAACAGTAAACTTGATGCTTTGTTCTTGGTGTTTAATGAGCATGACAAAGACATAAAGTACACTTAAAATCTTTTTCATGTTTAGGTCGAGAGCACGAAAAAGAGAAAACTAAGATCATATCGGGCATTCCTTTTCCATAATTTTAGTCCCTCAGGCCCGAAAAAGTGATAAACCTATGCTTGAGAATACTCTTCTCAATTCCGTAGAAAAGAGAGTGATCCTTTCTCATATTATTTAACACGGTCCGAGAAAGAGATAACCTATCACCAATGTGGATGCCCATTCACATATTCTTAACGAGCCTGAATGAACAAGTTTACTCGGTAGTCAAGTCTATTTTGAGGAGTTAGACCTGGGCCTAAAGAAACTCCATAAGGGTAGGGAGCCTTATAAAATGGATAGCTTGTAAAAAGAGACCAAAACGAGGCTCAATTTGGCATGAAAAATAGCTAAGAAGGCTCCCCCAAACCTACGATAGATGCGGCATTAGTACCAAAAGAAAATCAATGTGTTCTATGCTAGGGTACTCATGGAAGGAAAGTGATATCCACGGAAGAACAATGGTATAGACAAGGTACTAAATGGTAAAATACCATAGTCCATGGTCAAAGTAGTAATTCTAGGGTCAAGGTGGATTAGGTATAAATGAAAAAATGCATATAACCGACCAAAATCCTACCCTATATGAGTGAAAAATAACTTTGAGTAACCTTGGACCTGTTTCATTAGGAAAACATGACATGGTATTAGTTTGATTTTGATAAAAAATAAAAACTATAGGTTAAATACCCACTTTTTTGAAATTATTTCTATAAATAGTGCAAAAATAGAAATCAAAATCACCATTTCACATTTTTACCCAATATAGACAATTTTTACCTTTTCCTTCAATTGCTCGGTGTGGACAAACCAGTGGACGATTTTCAAATCCGCAAGTGCCAAGTAAATCAGCTCTTCATGCTCTTTCATTTCATCCAAACAAATTTTTAATTTTATGTAAAATTTTGATATTTTAAGCCAGTTTTAGGGAGGTCACGTTGTATACGCAGGTATACAACGTAGACAGTCACATACACGCATTTTATACGTGACTTTACCGAAAGAAACCCACGTATGATACGCAACATGACCAAAGGACAGTTGCCTATACTGTGCAACATAGGAAAAGGATATTTAGGGACAAAATCAAAGTTTTTTGAATGATTTTACTGTTTGAAAATGGCTTTATGGATAGGCTAAAACATGGTGTTGGAGTTGAGGGAGAGGGAACATGAAACCATGGACCAAGATGCACTTCGAAGTGCCCCCACAGTGCATGAATTACGACAAAGTGGGTTGCTAAAGTTCTTTTGTACCTCACCTATGCGATCTAATGTCCGTTTACTGGAATTTTTGATCAACTACTGGGATCATGATCTTGGTGCATTTGAAATACAAGGTGAGATTCTGGAAATTGCACTAGAAGAAATCTATTTTATATCAGGTTTATCATGACAAGGAGCTCCTATCAACTTGGAAGGTACAGACAGGGGCAGTGACCTTCTAAGTGTTCAGAACTATATTGACACTTACTATGTGCTTGACACTCAGAAAAGGGGAACTTGCATCCCTATTGCACATATTCACAACTTTCCATTACAGGTGTTGGTAAGGAAAATAGTAAGGGTTGCAGGATCATCATCACTTCATCTTGAAACTTGAAACCAAATGAGAATTGCGGTGGAGTAATCCTGATAATGAAGAAGCAACTCTCTGACTGCAAGAGAGGCCAACGGAAGAACTTCAGTTATTCTAGCATATTAGTGGCCTTTTTCTTTGAGAGATTTCCCGGTCTGAGCCTTGCAGTTCCTCTACCAGCTTTCTCTCCCTGTCATCCTAGACTACATAGGTGGGGAGAAATCGTCCTCCGCCAGGGCGATGGTGGATGGATTCATAGTGTTTATGATGATAAATTATACATATGGTTGGAGTGACAGCTACCAGCATTGGAGCAGTTTCCATATGTTGGGATGGATTTTCGGGGTGACAATGACTTTTTCCTCCCTCCCGGAGGAGCATGGGGAGCGTCAGGTATTTTTTTTCAAGTTTTTAAATTTTTCTGAATTTTTAATCATTAATATATTTACATATGTATACAAGTTTTTAATCCTGTAAATGTTTAAAATGCAGATATTGGACCAGTACACCCTGATGGGCATCCTCGTATGTATGTGCGACCAGTGGCAGGAGAGGATCATGATTTGATTAGGGTTCTTGAGGGGAAGCCAGCTAGGCTTACCCAAAGAGTCCCTACTTTACGTATTGAGCAGATCCCTACCATTATGCAGGAACTAGTGGTTGGTATCCCACCTACCTGGATATTCCTTATGAGAAGGGTAGCCAAAGTAGTGATTGTTTACATAGATGCCGCTAAGGCTGCTGCAGCTGAACAAGCTGAAAAAGCTTGAGAGCAGGATGACCAGAATGATCAGGGTGACCAGGGTGATCAAGATGACCAGGGTGGTCAGGACGACCAAGGTGGTTAATATTAGAACTAGGGGCATTTTATGGATTACGATCCAATTTTTGTATATTATACAGTTATGACTGGATCTGAGGATCAAGAACTCGACCTATCTATATAGACATATATTTACATATATATATTTTGCCAGTTTATTTACATGTGTTTTTACAATGTATCTGTTGTGTGTTTTTGGAATATGATTAAATGTAATAAAATCAAAATTTCTTTCCAATAACCTAACTTGCATAAACTGACGTAATAAAATAGGGTTTCACACCTGATAAGCTCGATTGAGATGGGAGACCACTAGGTGAGAGTCAAGTCTGACTTCCAGCTGGGTGATGCCACGTGACAAGGAATTCCATAAAAGCTCAATGACAAGCCTGTATTCAACCACATTATTGGTAGCAGGACCTAGGCAAGCGCCTCCAGAGGAAACTAGTTGTCCCGAGGGTGAGTAAATAACCCATGCGGCTGAAGCCAGGTTACAAGTGTGACGACTAGCGCCATCTGCAAAACCTACGAACCATTCAAAAGACATATGTAACAACCAACAGATGATATAAGAACACAAACCGATGAACTATTGTACATAAAGTTATATACAATAAAATACAAGAAAAAGTGCTAGGCCTAAGCATAGTACTTTTTCAAGTAGAGCCCATTTCTAGGCTTGGGCAGCTTATTCCCCTCGAAATCAATTAATTCATATGCACCTTTCTTCATAAATTTTGACATGACATAGGGTCCTAACCACATAGACCTTAGTTTCCCTGCCCCCAGGGGTTCTTTATCCTAGTCCCAGAGAAAGACAAGCTCCCCTTCAGAAAAAATCCTAGGTCTGAACAATTTATCGTATTGATTTTTCACCCTATTTTTATGAGTCTCATTTATTGTCATTGCATCCCTACACTATTCATCTAGATGTTCTAAGTGTAACAAACTTTCTTCAAGCTCATTCGTATCAGGTAACACATGAATGGCAATTTTTAAGGACGTGATTTCACATTCAACCGGGGTTATTGTTTCCACCCCATGAACGAGTTGGAAAGGAGAAAAACCTGTGGCAATTTTCACATTGGTTCAATAATCCCAAAGTGCAGGATACACCATGATGTGCCAATTTGACCAAGCTACGTTAATAGTACATTTGAGAATAGTCTTCAAGGTCTTGTTTATTGCCTCAACTTGACCATTCGCTTGCAGGTAGAAAGAATACGATTGTTATTGTTTAAACCCTCACATAGTGGTCAATTCAGTCATCATGCTATTTTGGAAGTGACTGGCATGGTCAGTGACAATCTCTTTAGGGATACCGAAACGTGCGATAATTTTTTTGAAAATGAAAAAAATTGTAGTTTCCCCATTAGCCTTATAGGTGGGTATTGTCTCTGGCCACTTCATGAAGTAATATATAGCGATAATGATGTATTTGTTGTGGAAATTGAACCCAGTGATAGAACAATTACACTCACAACAATTATCAATTTTACATGCAAAATCACTCACAAAAGAGACTGAATATGGAGCTAAACACTAAACTGTATTAAATCAGTGTACAATAGCCAACCCTGTAACATCATAGGCTGCCACAATAAATAATTACATAAGGGATTTGAATGCATGAGGAGGCAATTCGAATCTAGTCAAAAGCAGGCTTACTAAAATTAAGCAAATCCCCCATAGGTGCATAAAGTAGTTTCCAAAACAGTCAAGGAGCTCACGAATTGGAAAAATCACTTGGGAAAGCTAAAAGGTAATGGAAGGACAACTCATACATGCTTTTCATAGGAGAAAAGAGTGGAGGATGTGGAGGACAAAAAACTAGTTAACCTCACATAGTCAAACTTTCCCAATTGCCTTAAAGCACTGAAAAAGCAGGCAATAAAGAAGAAAAAGCAGAAGGGCGCTAGGAAGGCCAGGAATAAAGCAGATTTGATTCCATGAGGTTTCCCAAGCACTCCATGAATCAAAATTAGCAAGTTTGACCACTATGGATGTGTAGATGACAACTTGCATAAGGCGGAACATGGAAACTAGGCAAATAAGACAAAAATGGATTAATTAATGTCTAAGGTGGATAACTATGGGTTGATTATTCTAACACCCCCCTTAATCCTAACTTATGAGTAATATATCAGAAAATTATAGGGCCTAGCAACAAGGCTTAGTCACCCTTTACATACTGCATGTCCATTTAACCAAGGAAAGAGGCAAAAACCTAGTGGGAAAATCCTCCCTTAAACATGGACTGTAAAACAAAATTTGGAAATCTTGTCTTCACTCATGCTTCATAGCATGATCAGCAATCCCTAGCAATGATTTGATATTGCTGAAGGTCTTCTCACAAAATTCTTTGGTGAAGATATCAACTACTTGTTCTGAAGATGAACAGAAGAGTAGGTGAATGGTGCCATTATGCACAAGCTCTTTGATGTAGTGCATATGGATCTCAATGTGTTTGGTTCTCTGCTTCTGAAATGGATCATTGCAGATTCGAATGGTACTCTGATTATCACAGTAGATGGCAGTTGAGTACTCTGATTCAAAGCCACACTCTCCAAGTAACCCCTGCAACCATAAACATTGAGTTGCTGCATTAACAACTCCTCTGTACTCTACTTCTATAGATGAGAGTGCAATGGCACTCTGTTTCTTGCTTGACCAGCTAATTGGCCCTTCTACAATCATGAACACATATCCTAATGTGGACTTTCTATATATGCTATCACCTGCCCAATCACTGTCAGTAAACCCAATCAAATCAAGATCAGATTTTGCTTTATAGAAGATCCCATGTGTCCTTGTTCCCTGAACAAAGTTAAGGATCCTTTTGGCTTCTTTCCAATGGATCTCATGAGGCTGATCCATGTATCTAGAATCCACACTTACTGCATAAGAAATATCAGTTCTAGTATGTGTAAGATACAACAAACATCCAATCAATTGCCTATACAGTGTATTGTTTACCATAGGTGAAGAATCAGCTTCTTCAAGCTTCACTCCTGAAAGGAAAGGAGTCTTGCTTGGCTTGCAATCCTTCATTCTGAATTTGTTCAGCAAATCTAAGGCATAATTGGACTGGTGCACCTTGATTCCAGCTTTGGTTTGAGCAATCTCAAGCCCCAAGAATTGGCTTAAGAGCCCCAAATCTGTCATGGAGGAGGCTTGGTTCATTGCACCCTTCAAGGAAGCAATCTCATCCCTTGAGCTTCCTGTAATGAGAAGGTCATCAACATATAACACAATGATCATTAATGAACCATTAATTAACTTCAAATAGACATTTGGATCTGATTTGCATCGAACAAAATTCAGTGATAGAAAGAAGCTATCAATCTTGGCATACCAAGCCCTGGGGGCTTGCTTTAGCCCATACAATGAATTCTTTAGCCTGCACACAAGAGATGGGATAGTAGCAAATCCTTGAGGCTTCTGCATGTATATCTCTTCAGTGAGATATCCATTTAGGAAGGCACACTTTACATCCATGTGATGTACCTCCCATTGCTTTGAAACTGCAATGGCTAAGGCTAGCCTGATGGAGTCCATCTTTACCACTAGTGCAAAGGTCTCATTGTAATCTATGCCATGAACCTATGAGTAGCCCTTGGATACCAATCTGGCCTTTTACTTTAGAGGTGAACCATCAGCAGCAAATTTGGTCTTGTAACCCACTTACACTGAACTAGCTTCCTCCCTGGGGGAAGATCAACCAGCTCCCAAGTGTTTCTCTTCTGGAGTGAGCTGAACTCTTCCTTCATGGCTGCTTGCCATCTTGGATCTCCTGCTGCATATTCATATGTTTGAGAATCTGATTCCACCAGCAGATAGCATTTCTCAGCAAACATAGGATCCTTCATGCACAGAGCACTCTCAAATTGAGATCTAGTCCTCCTAGGGTCATTAGGATTTCCAGCTAGCTCTCCAACTGCATGAATGGTCTTGGCTGCCCATTTTGGCCTTGTAGGGATGTTAGGATCTGAAATAAATTCATCACTATCAGAAATATCAGAATCAGCATGTTCAACTATCTCTTCACTTACATTCAGAGGTTTTGGTGGTGAAGAGGCTTCTCCAACTTCCACTGCTGCTAGGGGTTCTTCTTGAAACTGAACATACCTTTCGATGAAGGCTTTGTTTGTGCTCAAATTTATCAGATTGTACCCTTTTTAATCTTTAGAGTACCCAACAAATAGACACTCTTGGATTTGGGGCTGCAAATCCTTTCTCTTTTCTGTTGGAATTCTAGCCCAAGCCTTTGAGCCAAAAATCCTGAAATGGGTCACATCTGGCTTGTTCCCACTCCATGATTCAAAAGGAGTCATACCATCAAGCTGTTTATGAGGCACCCTATTCTGGATATAGGATGCATAGTTTATAGCTTCGGCTTAGTACTTTGGTGGCAAAGTTTTAGCCTCCATCATGCATGTTGCCATCTCCTTCAGTGATCTGTTCTTCCTCTCAGCAACACCATTCTGCTGTGGTGTGTAAGGGTGAATGCTGCATCTGAATACCTGCATCTGCACAATATTGAATAAACTCAGACTTGACATACTCAACACCATTGTTAGATCTGAGGACCTTGAGTTTCCTCCCAGACTGGTTTTCAACCAAAGCCTTAAAGACTTTGAAGAGGCCAAAAACTTCAGACTTGTGTTTCAGGAAGTAAACCCAGCAATACCTGGAAAATTCATCTATGAAATTCAATGCATATTTGGCCTGACTCATGGACATATGAGGGAATGGGCCAGCAACATCACCATGGATCAACTCAAGGGGTGCAGAGGTTCTCTCATGACTAGCTCTCTCAAATTTATGCTCTGGGTGTTTTCCTAGGATACAACCTTGGTAGACTCCTTTGGAAAATTTTATCTTGGGTAACCCTATGACCATCTCTTTTTCACTAAGATCAGAAAGATACTTGTAATTTAGGTGGCCAAATATTTCATGCCAAATCTTGCTTGCCTCATTAGCATGAATCGGAAGAGCAGAGGGGTTTGAGTAGGGTAGGAAGTGTGAGAACATGTATACCTTCGAAGTATGATTTGCAACTCCTTTTGCAATGAATTTACCACTTGAGATCTCTGTGATATCAACTTCATCAGTGGGGAATATAACCTTCTTTGGATACCCAGTGTGGGTCATCTGGTACACTGATAAGAGTTTGGAGGCAAGACCAGGAACATACAACACATTGCTGAACTAACCATGATCAAGATCAATCCTCCCTTTGCCCAAACTTTCAGTGAGAGAGTCATCTCCCAGTACTATTGGTGGACCTTTCGACTTTTCAAGTGAGGAGAATGCCTCCTTGGTCAAAACCATATTTGTTGAAGCTCCAGAATCAATGATGAAACTAGGTGAGCTTGATGTGCCAGCAACCAATGCATGAACTCTCTCTCTGTCTTCTGAACTTGATCCTCCTTCTCTCTTCTTTGAGCTGTCTGGAAGGGAGATGCCATTCTTCTCCAGGAGTTGGGTCAGCATGTCTATTTGCTTCTTCATGCAGGAGCTCTCAGTATGATTGCCTTTACTGCAGTATGCGCACTTGCTCATTTCTCCTTTGTTTTTCTTCTTCTGGTAGTTCTTCTTGGAACCTTGAGGCTCCTTCGGAGACTTGTTCTTGTCTCTCTTTTGCTAAGGTGGATTTTTAGCTTTCTTTTTGCTTTTTGAATCCACCCTCGAATCTCCAGCATCCAGAGCTTGGTCTTTGGATGGTTTGATGGTGCCCATCATCAACAGTTTTTCTTGTTCTTGTGTGAGAGATTCCATGAAATCTGCAAGGCTAGGCATCTTCCAGGTTTGAGCTGCCAACTTTGTGGCATAGAAGGTTGAAATAAACACTGAATAGTCAATGCCAAGCTTCGAGAGTATGGCCAAGACCAGCTGATCATCCTTCTTTTCGATCCCACATTGTTTTAGCTGGAAAACAAGTGCTTTGAACTTGGAGAAATAGAGTTGCAGGGATTCAAAGCTATTTGGACTTAGGGAGATCAGTTCATTTTCGATTTGATGTCCCCTCATCTCATCTGTCTTTCCAAAAATACCAGTAAGCTTCTCCCATACTTCATCCGGTGATGTCAATCCATCAAGATGGAAGAGGAGGTCTCTGGAAATACTCAGACACAAGAGACCATAGGCCTCATCCATCCTGTTGTGCCATTTTATCTTCTCTGCAGCTACATTGGGCTCTACTTCTGTTGCCATAGTCACTCTGTAGAGGCCTTTTTCTCTCAACAGTATCTCCATCTCTGCTTTCCATTCAAAGAAGTTGAAGGGAGTTAAGATGATCTTCTGAGATTGATCCATAGCTCAGAAATTGTCCCGGCTGTCAGTAGGAGGCTCCCAGTCACTGATGTCAAACCTACAAAACAAATTGGAAGGATAGAAATCGATATAAAAAGGCTCTAATACCATGTGGAAATTGAACCCAGTGATAGAACAATTACACTCACAACAATTATCAACAGTACAAGAAAAATCACTCACAAAAGAGACTGAATATGGAGCTGAACACTAAACTGTATTAAATCAGTGTACAATAGCCAACCCTGTAACATCATAGGCTGCCACAATAAATAATTACATAAGGGATTTGAATGCATGAGGAGGCAATTCGAATCTAGTCAAAAGCAGGCTTACTAAAATTAAGCAAATCCCCCATAGGTGCATAAAGTAGTTTCCAAAACTGTCAAGGAGCTCATGAATTGGAAAAAGCACTTGGGAAAGCTAAAAGGTAATGGAAGGACAACTCATACATGCTTTTCATAGGAGAAAAGAGTGGAGGATGTGGAGGACAAAAAACTAGTTAACCTCACCTAGTCAAACTTTCCCAATTGCCTTAAAGCACTGAAAAAGCAGGCAATAAAGCAGAAAAAGAAGAAGGGCACTAGGAAGGCCAGGAATAAAGTAAATTTCATTCCATGAGGTTTCCCAAGTTCTCCATGAGTCAAAATTAGCAAGTTTGACCACTATGGATGTGTAGATGACAACTTGCATAAGGTGGAACATGGAAACTAGGCAAATAAGACAAAAATGGATTAATTAATGTCTAAGGTGGATAAATATGGGTTGATTATTCTAACATTTGTGCCCCTTGGCTGAAACAGGGTTGCACGTCACATAATCTACCCCCCACTTAGTAAAGGGGCCCACTGAGATGACGAGAAATAACAGAGCATGACTTTGAATCAGTAGACAATAGATCAACTAACTGAAGATTTAGCACAGTACGCAAGCCAAAATAAGAGATATTCTGAGATAATTACTGATCTTCGTCAAGAGAACAAGGAGTTGTATCTACAAGTCAAGGTCATTGAGGACCTTAGAAACGCCATAACCTCTTCGCGTGACTCTCATCAGGAGAGGCACAAAGTTCTAAAGGCACAAGCCAGGAGGTTGAAATTCAAATCTCATGTTTCCTCTGATAAGTCGAAGGCAGCTGCTAATGCAGCTCATCCTTCTTCCTAACTTCCTTTGTTTTTTGCTCAGTGGGACCTGGCATCTCTCTGGTTTGGGGGAGTGTTGATCCTGATTTTGTCATTATTCTTAGCTGTTAATTTTCTCTTTTGGAATCACTTTTTTCACCTTTTGGTATACTTCTTGTCATACAACTTATCAATTGACCCCAGGTATGAAAGTATTTGAATTTTATGCAAGTCTTTGTTGATTTTCGTTATTCCATGATTTTATTAGAAATTATGTGATATTTGTAAACATGCCTGATACATAGACTTGTTTTACAGACTATGATTTCCAAACAAGCCTCCATGTGGAAACGCATTCGTTCCAAACATGCACAGTTCCGTCCATCTCGTCATGCAACCCTCTGATCAACCCACGCCCTGTTAGTTGGAATATTCTCAAGCATTTAAAACATAGAATGGTTTTCATTGATCTGTTAGCCACATGTCCTACTAGTGAAAGATTATTTTCTCTAAAAGACTCAGGATCCTGTCCTCTTGGCTCGACACCATTATCTATGCCCACGTCAACGAAGATCCATACACCCGTAGCCTGTGCAAGGATAACTGACGCGCAAAGGATTAGGACGATGACTGTGAGTTGTCACAAGTTGTTACACGGTTGTTTGTTGAGTAGTTAAGGTTGTCTCTTTATGGAGCGGTTGACTATTAAAAGGGTAGACCTACTCATTCGTGTAAAATTATATAAAGTCATCTCCAGACGAGAATCGAGTTAGTTCGTCGTCATTAGCAAGGAAATTCTGTAAAATATGTTCTGAATTTAATACAAGTTTTATCTTCAGCTGTGAATTTATTTATTTATTTTCATGAGTGGTGGATTGATCTAAGAATAACCCCTGATTGCTGAGAAGTCCCCCTCAACAACCATAGGTCTCCATTTGTATTCATGTTATCCCTTTTTTGCAGATAAGTAATTTGGATTTCTAGTTTCTGTAGGTAGTTTAATTCTCCTATAAATTGATGTTGTTTATTTCCTCATCTTCTGTAACATGTGTTTATGATGGTTAATACAATTTACATTGTGTTGTGAACATAGTTTCCATTTCCATAATTAAAAGTGATGGGTCACGCATAGTCCTTTCCATTCTTCTTTTCAGCTTGTTTCCTGGTTTTCTATTTGCAATCAGATAGAGTTTAATTAGTTTAATATATTAGGCTTAGTTTGTAGTTAGATTCAGCTCTGTCAATTCCTATTTAGCTGTAGATTAACTTCAGTTATCTTTTCATTTGTCTCATTAAGCAATAGGAAACAATCTCTCTTCTTAACTATAGATTAGCACAAGTTATTCTTCTTTTGTTTCAATTGTTAGATAAGCTTAGTTACCGTCTTCTCTACATTACAATCTCATATGCATAAATCAGCCGAAGTTAATATCATCTAGGTTATGTATTTCATAATTTACATTGTTTTTCTCCATCCAGACCTTCATTCAGACTTTAATATTACATGTTTTGTTTTATGATTGTTTCAAGTTCACTTTTCCTGGTTTTCAAAATGTATTACCTTTTGTAATTGAACAATAGTTATATATGTATAATTTGGACCTTATTTCAAACCACATAAAGTATCCATTAATTTCCATAATTACTCTTATCTTTCATTCCTTTTATCTTAGTTTGCTTTTGAATTGTGTTTCTTCTGTCTCTGATTTCTTCATTCATTATTGTTGTAGAATTTGTCAATTGCATCCCTTGTTTAGTCTACTTCATCCTTATTTAGATTGAATTTAGAATTAAATTTATTCTATTGTCTAAAAGGCACATTAGTTATTTATAGTTTGTGTTGGTTGTGGAGCATAATATTCCAGATCCAGAGATATTATTCAGTTGTGTTTGTAACCCAGGAGTATTGTACACTCATTCCCCCTACCTTGGGGTTCGGGGGTAGCGCCCTTGAGAAAATGGGGGTTCGGGGGCGGAGCCCACGAAAATGTTTTTTTTGGGGATGTGTGTTGGCCAATAGTATTGCGGACCCATGGTATTGGCTTAACCCTAGAATTTTCCCATTGTATTTCCCCTATAAAAAAGAGCATTGTAAATCAACTGGGTATGGTATTGTATTGTATTGGAAGAGAGACTGTGAGAGCATGAAGAGAAGGTGCAACGGTTTTGCTGCAGGGTGTATCCCTTCATCTTTCTGGACTGTAATAAAAGGATTGGCAAATTTCTTTGTGGACGTAGCCCATCGTTTGGGTGAACCACATTATATCTGTGTCTCTCTGTAATGTTTTAATGTGTTTCTCATCTTGTTTATTGATATAACTGTATATTTTTTATTGCTCTATGGTCCTGTTTTCTAACAATTTGATCATCATTTCTAGCATAAAATTTATCCTCCTTACTTCATAGTTACTGAAGATGTTCATAGAATAGGGTTGATCTAGCAAATAAGATATCTTTATTAGGTTTTCCACTTGCTTTTAAATTATAATTATTTTCAAGTAAATATCTTTATTAATTTTTCTACTTGCTGTTGGAAAAACCCACCAACAAAGCCTTGTTGACAGGGGTTCCCACTCTGTCTATGCCCAACTAGTGGAATCTCCCTAAGCATCAGCCCAGATAGGTTTTACCCTGCCCAGCAACGTCTGCAGAGCAGAAAAGGTCTCACCCGATATGTTCAAGGGAGAGTTGTAGGAACCGAGTTTTCGGCAGTGGGGACGAAGGATATGGGGATTTGACGAGAAGACACCATAATTGCTATATCCAGAGCCTTGCAGTCAACTTTAAGCCATTTCCTCAACTTGTAGACTATATTGAGAACTTATACAGTCATTATAGAATCATACAGTTGTCACAATATTGCTAATACTGCAGAATTGTTCATAAAACATATCAACTCATAGTGCAACAAATAGTAGCAGACTTTAAAATAGATCGCATCGATATAATAGAAAGAGACTAAATCATGGCAACATCATAACAACACAGGTCACAACATCATAATAGATTAGATTGCAGTAGTGATAATAGACAAGATCTGTGCCACAATTGTCATATCATATTAATCTTGCGCAAAGGACTCACATTACACAATTCTTCTCCAAAAGCGGAGACTGCATACATCAGGAAAACCCAGATAAATCACAGATACACAGGAAATTCTTCACAAAACCAGATCGCACTAGACCTTGTGCCCCAATTATCCTCTGATGCAATTCTCCTATGATAATCATGATCCTCTTTTTCCTCCTATTTGCCTCCCTATCTACTTGCAAAACTAGATCTATAAATAGGCTTGAACCATTAAATTGAGGGTCCACTTCTAACTAACTTATAACCGCTAATGACCCATTACAAAAAAACTTGGTCAAATAACATATAAAATATTCAAAGTAGTTATTCTTCCGCCCATCATGCTAATCTGGCCTTGCGTGGTATTGTGTGAGGTTGCACAACTACTGTGATGCTGCACAACTCACTTACCAAAACCCCTTCCAACATCCCCCAACACAGTCTTGTGGTTTGTCCCTGATCCATGTCAGGTTGACAGGATATGTGTCAATGTTCGCGCCTTAAAATATTTGAATTGTTGTGCAATCTCAAGTACTTGAAGCTGGACTTTGTCGGCAATACTCTGAAAATTAGTCAAAGATTACTTCACTGGGTTCTCTTCTCTAGCCTTAGTGTTGACCGTTTATCGATGCTCTTATACTGCCTACAGTGTGGCGACTGCTTTAACATCTAACTATCCCGTTGATTTCTTGAAATTCATCAAGCTGAGCGCGGTGCTTTTGTTAGCGTTCCTACGCACGGGCGTCTCTCTGCTGTAAATCCTTCAATTCCTCGGCCCGTGTGATATGTACCATCAGTGGCATGTCCCTCAGTGATGTCTTCATGGTCATCAGTTGACCTTCAGCTTCTTGCACTTGCGCAGTCAGCTGATCACGCTGCTCATCTTGGACAAGGCTCCGCCAAAACTACGTTGTCTCTTCCATAATGGTTTTGGCCTCTTGCTCCATGCTTTCAAACTGAGTTGCAATGTCTTCAATGGAGGCTTTCCTTTCCACAACCTGTTTCGGCGGTGTCATAGATTGTACCATGGAATTGAGCATCAAGTTGGTATCCTGAAGCTGAACAATAGTTTTCCCCAATTGTTTGGCCTTTTCTACTGGGGTGAGTTCAATTGTGTTCTCAAAAATGTGCTTGCGGGCTTCAGAAACAGCCTGCTCGACTTCACCGCACCTAGCACACATCTACGCCTGTTCAACGATTAGGTGATCTTGCACCTTTTTCAGTTCCATAATCTCTTCAGTAGCCTTTCTCTGCATCTTAGCCTGTGTCACCTTCAAGGCGTCGATTTCTTGAACTTTTTCTTCTGCTAGCTCCATTCAAACCTGATGTAGCTCGTCTTCCTGTTTCTGCAGCTTCTCTACGATGCTCTGTGACTGGACATAGCCCTCAATCAGTTCTTTCTATCGTTCCAATGATTCCAGGGCGGCAACATGCTGCAACTCCACTAATGCCATAGTGAACAACTTGTTTAGGTCCAAATCCACACTCTGGATTAGTCACAACAACCAGTGAACTTCCTCATTTCTCGTGTCGATCGTAGTCGGGGGAACTTGCACGTTCCTGGCTTGGGGATCAGTGCTAATCGACAGGATGTCATGCATCATGGGTCGCACAAATTTCTGCCTAGAAACAATGCCAAAAATTGAATCTAATCAATCTCTTACCACACACAATTCTTCATGGTTTGACTCTCGAATCGCCTTTGTCGCATCTGCGGATGAGTTAGTGACCGCTTTGATAAGCTGTTGCAGTTGATCCTCCATCCCCGACTTGGTACCAATACCTGCCTCATATTCTTGGCACCATTTGGTGCAAGTCTCCTCCTGCATGCACTATGCTACATCCTCATGGTTCGTTGATGACTCGTTGTTAGAGTCGTGAGTGCTCAGGTCCTTCTAGGCAGGATCTTCTGGGGAATCTAGTCGATTCTTTTTAGATAATTCCTATTGACTCACTGGGTTTCGCCACTCCATCGACCACTCTTGGACAATGGAATCCAATTCTTCTGCCGTGACTTTTTAAGGAAAAGGTAGCCACTATTTGTCGGGGTCCTGCTGCGCCTGAATGTAGATAGAGTGGGGCATGATGGCAAACCAAAGGATCCACTGATACTTGGCTACGGCGTAAGGAGAGACTCAGGGAACGGTAATGGTCATGGTTTGCAATGCTTCCCAATAAACCCAAAAGTGAATGGCACTGTCTATATGTCGACTTGGCTCTTCAACCCACCATAATTTTTGATACCTTGCACCTCGGTACACCTTTGCTGCATCAACTGCCATCGGTTGATAGTCTTCCAGTTCCATCCAGGAAACTAGCACAATAAGGATCAACAACCAACTATATGAAAATGAAAACCCATCCTGAGCAAGCGCATCTTCTAGAAACTAATTCAGTAAAAATAGAGACCAATTCATTTACACCCCCTCAGCACACTTTTGGGCACAGGTGACAACACCCGAATTGCATTGTACTGGTTGGTTTCCCCCGAACAACCTTCCTCACTAGAATCCTTGTGTCGATGTGCGCCGCTTGTGAGTTAATGCTATCAATGTGATAAGCACATCCATCATGATGTAAACCAAAGTGCTCCTTTTGCTGCTTGGAAAGCCTTTCGTTAGTATCTCTCCTGCGGATATACTGCGTCGGATCTTCCCCGGCCTTCGAAAATCCTATGATGCTTGTGATCAAATATACTGTAACAGGGATCGGATCAACCACAATGTCCCTACATAAAAACAAGTCGACAGTTTCTTCACACACGCATGGGATTCATTCAATCACCCAAAATGAGGCATATTGATGAGCCCCAACAATCCAACTTGATCTAACCCACTCACCCAAGGTTGAGGAATCAGCTGAATTAGGGCACTAGGCCCCATCAGGATTGACTCATAGGGCTCATCCCTGACATATTTAAGCAATATCATGTCATGGTATTCAAATTTCAACCTAATCAATGCAGGGATGATGTCGACCGAGCACTTCATCCTATCCGACAGCGGCGGCAATTTTGGTGGATACTTCTGATTCTTTGATGGCTACCTTGTATTGGCTCCAAGACATGTAGGAGTGACATATCCCAAAATTTCATGAACAGAGACACCCCAAGGTGCCGCAGACTCAACAGCTCCTGAGCTCGATGGCTTGGTCTCTGTAGTTCCTTCTCCTTACATTGCTGCCGAGGTGCGAGTTTGCCTCTTCTATGGCGGCGTGGGACTGGGCCTCTGAGCCTGTCGCTTCTGCTTGTGAATGGACAATGAACTGACTGGAATGCTCATAATTTATTCTTCAACAGCCATGGGTTGAATATGGGACTCATACTCACTTGAAATCTCAATGGCGTCAAGGTCGCTTAGCATGCCTCACGCCTCAACCCTTAAAATGCACTCGAAGGCTCTAGCCTACAACACTACAACTCACTCAGTAGCTCACACCACAGTACACAATCCCTTCTCTACTTTACACTCTACTCGCTCAACTAAACAATGCCATCCTTACACATCCCGCACACTTTTTATAGGCACCTCTAGCTCAAAACTTATTATGACCAAATCTATTATCTCCATGATTACTAAATACGGCATTAATGATGCCAAATCCACTGATGATCTTACTCCTCTAATGGTCAGATCACTCATTAATGTGGGTCGCTTCAACAAGCACCGCTGGCCAACTATTTTAACTACCTACATTTATTACTTGATTTGACCAACCCACAGCCCTGCAACTATTGCAAGTGGTCGACCAGTCAACGCTTACCAACTTTAACCTTGCGCAGACTCTCCCTCGGGGCTCGCCTTGCTGTTTTGAACTAAAATCTTCATTTTTTTTTAGTGCCTTAAGTAGTGCACATCATTGACCCCAACCTATAGGGATTTAAGTGACTCTCATTGACAAGCGTCAGCAAGACTGCACCATCTAATTTCTGTAATTGAACTGCACCACCAGAAGTAATGGAATGAACAAGATACGAACCTAACTAGTGCATTTGTAACTTACCTGGATGCTTGACAAACTTACTGTCATATAACAACACCAAATCTCCTGTCTCAAACTATTTTTTCTTAATGTGGCGATCATGCCACACCTTCTTTCGATCCTTCACAACCTGTTGGTGGAAGCTAGCAACAAAGCAGTATTCTTCAAGATGGATCAACTACATAATTCATGCTTCTAATGTTTTTACATCATCCATGCCCATCGCTGTGGCAATGCGTAGACTAAGAACAATATACTCCATAGGCATGACTGCCTCTTACCCATAGACCAGCTTAAATGGTGTCTGATTGGTTAGTCGTTTACAAGTAGTGTGATAGGCCCATAGCACTGCTGGAATTTTTAGGTCCCAGTCATCGTGGTTAGCGTTACATACCTTAGTCAATGTGGTTTCCAAGATTTTGTTGAATGCTTTGACGGTCCCATTTTCCTGTGGATGGAATGGTTTACTCCTCTTATGTTGCACCTGCAACTCCTCAGTTAGCACTTTCACAGTCTAGTTGACGAAGTGAATTCCTTGGTCACTCATCAAGATCCTAGGACACCCAAACCGTGTCACGATGTTTTCAAAGATGAACCTCATTTCCGTCGCAGCGGTACAATCCATAACTGGTGCAGCTTCTACCCACCTAGTGAGATAGTCGGTTGCAGTAATGATGTATCATGCACCAGTCCACTTCCTTGGTGGATTAATATGACCCACAAAATCCACATCCCATTTATCAAATGGTTATAGAGTCCCCTGCAGTACCAACGGCATCTCATCCCACCATGATGGTTTACCGACACGCTGGCAAACGTCATAGCTCCTCGCACAGTCTGTGGCATAATTATGCAACATAGGCCACCATAGTCTGACATGCAACACCTTTCACGCAGTAGCCTGACCTCCATAGTGGCCTCCTACAATTCCTGCATGTGCTTCTTCGAGAATGGGACCCTGCTCATGTAGTAAAATACACCATCGCAAGATTTCATCCAGTCCAAGCTTATATAACTGCCTAGCAATTAATTGAAAATTAGAATCCTTTACTACCAGCTGCTTCTTTTGGCTAGTCGACATGTCCTCCAGGGTGACACCAGTGGCCAAAAATTGAATAATTGGTGCATAGTGATCATCTGCGATGTCAACATGGAACAGTTGCACATCTGGAAACCCGTCATCAATATTGGTTGGTTCATCACCGTTCTCGATGCGAGATAGATGATTTGGGCCGGTGTTCAATAGCCTTAGCTTCACAACTATTTGAAAATCAAACTCCTAGAAGAGTAACAACCATCGACAGATCTTCCCCCCCAACATAGGCTTATTGACTAGGTATTGCAAAGCAGAATGATCAGTGAACATCTTGAAATGTCCACCCAACAAGTAGTGCCAGAACTTTTGCACTGCATAAATCATCACCAATCCTTCCCTTTTCATCGTTGTATAATTTCGTTCAGCAAAATATAGCTTTCTACTGGTGTATGTGATTGGGTGATCCAGGTTGCCCTCACCTGGTTGCACGGGAATGACCCCCAGTGTGATAGAATAAGCGTCAACATGCACATGGAACTCCTTATCCCAATCAAGAAAAACCAGTATGGGCACAGAGGCCATCTTGGCTTTCAAAGTGTCAAAACTTCCTTGACATTCCTGAGTCCATTCATAGGTTGCATCCTTCTTTAGTAGTTTCTCCATGGGGGTAGTAATTGCAACATATCCTTTGATAAACTTGTGATAGTATCCATTATGTCCCAGTGTGGCCCAAACAATTTTGACATTAGTCGGTGGTGGTAAACTAAGGATTAGCGTGATCTTCACTGGATCGACCAACGGACCTTCTTTGCAGACTATGTGCCCTAGTAGCATGCCAAATGGTGCACAAAAAATACAATTTTTAGAGTTTAAGGTGATTTGATGCTGGAGACACCTTTCCAACATCAGCCACAGGTTGTCCAGATGGTCCCTAATTAGTCCATAGACAGTACAGTCATCCATAAACACCTGCAAGAACTTTTGAATAAAATATTTAAATACAACGACAACTACGCAAGAGAATACAGCTGGTGTATTCTTTAGCTCAAACGACATCACTGTATATTGATAACAGCCCCACTCAGTGACAAATGTAGTCTTATAGCAATCTTCCTTCACAATCTGGATCAGGTGGTATCCCAAGAAGCCATCCGTGAAAGAATAGAGTCTCTTGGTCACCTACACCTTCAAGAACTTCATCTGTAAAAGGGGTCAGGAACAGATCATGTACACATCCATCATTCAACTTCCTTAGGTCAACGCAAATGCGGATTTCTCCTATCTTTTTATCCTCGACCACCATAGGACTTATCCACTCGGATTCTTCTACAAGCTCAATGATCGCAGCATCAAGAATCCGGTAAATCTCGTCCTTCACATAGTCCTTGTGTCATGGATTCAGTCGATACGACCTCTGTCGCACCTGTTTGGAATCTAGTTTCAACATGATTTTCATCTCCCCTAGGTCTCCTAAAATTTGCTTCATCTCTAAAAACCATGTCGAAAAAAGATCCTGTAATTCATGTAGCAGGTCTGTGATCTTGGCCATGGTCTCCTCATCCCAGTAGTATTCGACATTGGCATATTTTGGGTTCTCTGTTGACCCAATGTTGACTTTTAGGATCCTCAGTGGCTAACTCATCGAGTCTGTCGGTATGTCGGGGGCTGCGACATCATGGCTTCCTTCAGACTCTGGAATATTAACATTTCGCAACTCATCATCATCTCAAGGTTCCCCAGACAAGTTGTAGAAGGTCATCATGGATTGGATTGAACAATGCTCATGTGGATCAACTGGATAGGTGATAGGGGTGACCTTAAGTACGATGTTGTGGATGATTTGTAAAGCATTTCATACCTTTGGGTTGATGTCTTGAAAACTAAATGTATGCGCAAAAAAAACAGAAAACTCCTCCCAAGCGGTGATAGTCCTGCGTAGCTCTTCCGCCACATACCAGGATCTCAACATTTCTTCCATAGTGTGAACGAAAGCGTGGACCCATTCATATCTGGGTCGTGATGCCCATAAATTCTAACACTCAATTAAATGACCGGTGAGATCATTCCGTTCATCATATCTCCCAGCATAATAGACCTCTAAATCGTCGAAGCGCAACATCATCGATCTGCAGAACTATTCCCAGTCATGGATCATCTATTTGTGTGTCACCCACCATCGAGCCAGAGTAGCCTTTAGTGCTACATCAAGAGCCAGTATCCTTTGTGGTTCAAAAAATTTCTCTTCAAATTCCTGAAAGAACTCTGATAGTCCTGGCAGTCCTTCATAAATGGGAAACTTGACAGTCTCAGTTGCAACATGCCGGAGATACTATCTATTCAACCTGCATTTCCTGAATGATACTTCATGCAACCTATTCTACCAATTTTTGAGAGCGTCCTTAGATTCATGGGATGTATAACTTACACCGCGCCATCCAATTTTTCCATCGATTGTAGGATGGATATAGTCTTCAGAGATGTTATAAGCATGATCTCAACTTCTCCTGACTTCATCCTTTATCGGTTCAATATATTGTTGTCCTTCTTGCGGGTACATAGGAGCAATGAACCTGACGTCCTGGTTTTCAAATGTCATAACTTGTTTTTTGAAGTTAATAACTGCCATGCTATCATTATCCCATCCAATCCCTAGTAGCACGGGATAGGAACCACCATCTTCTATGACTTCTATCACATCAAATTCAACATGCATTTTCATACCTTCAATGACAACAACCAAGTTTGAAACACGACCAATGGGATGAACCTTTTCCTGATTTGCTAGTCGCAGTTGTACCAGAAACCATCCCAATGTTGGATTTCCCATCAATTTCTAGGTTTTCTTGGTCAGAATGTTTACATCTAATCCAAGATCCAAAATGACCGAGTCAACCTCATAATCTCCAATCTGGATATTCATCCTCATCTCCTTGCCTGTCTTCCTTTTTTGCAAAGAATTCACAGAAAAATCCTTCAGTGTCTTATCCGAGTGGTGCAATAATGGCTTAATCTTGATAAGGGCATCAAAATCCCTTGCCAGCGATAGACAACTCTTAAAGAAATTCTGCAAGGTACCATGCTACCGTAATGGTCCTGCCTCTACAAATGGATCAAAAACATATGGCATATCAATAATTGCTAACTTACCCGAATTCTCTCGATTACATTCTTTGCACAAAAGAAGGTGTCTTTCTCTATCACAATATCAAATGCGACCTTTTTCTTACCAGTGATCCAAACTTCCAGCCGTGGTCCGTCGTCTCCAATTGTCGCACCAACGCGAGTGACAATCCCAACGTTGACATCCTTCATTCGTAGCTCGGCCTGAATGGCAGCAACTGTCGATCCTTGATTCAAGTTAAATGGTGGGTTCTGATTCAATGGTTGATTCATCAGTTGGTTCTGAGTCTGAGGCGAGTTCTGAGTCTGAGTCTGTGATGGGACCTGGTTCTGCATTATCGGTTGGTTTTGTACTTGGAATGCAAGATGATTCTGATTTTGTACGTTCTGTAACTGAGGAATATTTCCTGCCTGCCATTTTGCAATCAACTGAGGGAAGCTTTCAACATTATGATCATTGGCTACACATTATGTACACTGCACATGAGGGAACTCCCTTTGATAATTCCCAAATACCCCACATGTGTAGCACTGGATTGATTCATGACCTCGTCCTCCTCCTCGACCAAATCCTCCTCCTCGACCTCTAAACACTCCGCGGAATCCTCCTCGGACTCCTCCTTGCTAAAATTACAGTTGGGCCATATGTTGCTGTGGTGGTTTTTTTTGCTAATGGACATAGTGTGTGGCTTGAACATATTGTGGCTGATTATACTGTAGTCGCGGTGCCTGGTTATACTATGGTTGTTCCACCATTTTCGGCGGAGGTGCAAACATCGGCTATGATATAAACTGTTGTTCTGGTTGCCAAGGGACAATTTGCAATGGAGGTGGTGGTGTATATGACACTTGTGTTGCTGGTTGTACTACTTGTAGCTATTCTTGCACTGTCTGGGGGTCCTCATCTTTCACAAAGTATGAATCATACATCCTTTCCTGGAGCAAATCATAAGCTCGGTATTTTTTGTCATCATGACCAAAAAAATGTACAGTACACATTTTCTGCCTTGGTAACCATATTTTGCATGTAATCACAATTCTCATTTCGATTCCCATAGACTTGACATATGCGACACCATGGTACACCAACACAGCTTAACGGATTCGGGGCTCCTAACAGCAAATTATTCTGAAACATCGGACATGTGTCCTTATTATGTATGTCTGCATGGCAACAGGTGCACCAAATATCATCATGATCTTCCTTGGCCTTTTTGATATCTTGCAGTTGGAGAGTCAAATTGGCCAACTGCGCTTGAATCTGGTTCATTTCGACCACAGATTCTCCTACTGGTGACACCTACAATTTCATCACGGTCTCTAGAGCCTCGCTCTGTGTCACAATATTTTGTTGCATTAGTGACTATCTGATATGTGGGACAAGTGCGGTGATGAACCATTCATTGTGCTGAACATCAATCATCTGAAAAATAACCTGAGCCATCAATGTCTTAAACTGTTGATCAAAGTCCCAAATCGTCTCATTGGGGAACTGTTTGATCTCCTTCAATTCAGTAATATACTAAGCCTTAGATTTTGGATTCTTAAATTATTCAAATAACCCCATTTGGATCTCATCCAATGTCTTTGCGGTACCTCCCTAAGGGATCCATGTGAATCTCATGAACCATTCCAGCCCATGGCCCCTCAGAGTAGTGGCCAGCTGAATTTTCTTAACATCATCATCGACAGTTTGTCGAGCGGTCCAGATCACCTCACATAAGAACCAGTACTGCTCTGGATCATTAGTACCATTCCCATTGAATATTGGTAACTTCATTTCGTTGCCCGCCATTCTAGGCCTTCTTCCTCTTGCTGGTGCTTTATTACTAGACTGTTGCTAACACGTCGGGCAAGTTGACACATAGTGTGTATTTTTTTCTTGTGATGGAGTAGTACGTGGAGGTGTGGGAACATTACTACTGGGGTTCAATCCTATTGTCCTTTCAGGCGTAACCTGGGCCTGGTCATCCTCGTCATCACAAAAAGGTTGCTTCATCCCGTGTGGTTGTTCTTCATGGCATTGCACTTTGATCGCAACGGGACTTTCTCATGTTCTCTGCCTATTCTCTCGAAACCTTGCTCATGCCCTTTTACAACCACTTGTTTCCTTGACGACCTTCACATTCTTACCAGAAATCATGCCCATCTACCCCTTACCTTTTCATGCATCTCCCCCCTTCCATCACGGTGCCTACATCCTATGCACACCAGACTTCCACTACTCTTGCTCCATCTTTAGAATACATTTTTCATATACCAGTTTCTTAATGGACAGCTGTAGTGACAACAAGAACCTTCCTCGAGGTCTACTGAAGAACTCTCTTTCTACTTTGCTAAAGGACTTATTGGTGTTGACTGCAAACTCAGTGATGTATCCTTATAAGATACTATCCAACCACACTTCAACTACCCGTGATGCCTTATTATTGGTTTCTTGTAACTCTTGGATCAACTCTGGGGTCTAGGATGTCGGCTCTCCTCCTTGAAAGTTTATCTTCTTCTTAGTGAACTTTGCCAGCCATTCCTACAAGAGGACAGGAAATTCACAAAAGAACCATTCGTGAGGACCGTCGTGGATATACCTGTCCAGCCAGTGGCCCGTTGACAACTTCGGATTCTGATTTCAGCTTCAACAAACTCCCACAACTTTAGATCAAACCACCCTTCGATCTCTAGTCGAGTCATATGCCAAAAAATATCCTCCTCTTAATAGTAACTCAGGTCCCAACAACAGAACCATTTGTTCGTTAAAACCACCAACAAAGCCTCGTCGACATGGGTTCCCACTCTGTCGACGCCCAACCGGTGCAATCGCCCTGAGCACCAGCCCAAACAGGTTTTACCTTGCCCAACAACTTCTGCAGAGTAGACGAGGTCTCACCTGATATGTTCAAGGGAGAGCTGTCGAAACTGAGTTTTCATTAGTGGGGACGAAGGATATGGGGATCCGACGGGAAGACACCATACTTGCTAGATATAGATCTTTGCAGTCGACTTTAAGCCATTTTCTCAACTTGTAGAGTGTATTCAAAACTTATGCAGTCATTATAGCATCATACAGTTGTCACAATATTGCTAATACCGCAGCATTGTTCATAAAACATATCAACTCATAGTGCAACATACAGTAGCAAACTTTAAAATAGATCGCATCGATATAATAGAAAGAGACTAAATCATGGCAACATCATAACAACACAGGTCACAACATCATAACAAATTAGATCACATCAGTGATAACATAAAATATTTGTGCCACAATTTCCATATCATATTAATCTTGCGCAAAGGACCCACATTACACAATTCTTCTCCAAAACCGAAGAGTGCATACATTAGGAAAACCCAGATAATTTGCAAATACACAGGAAATTCTTCACAAAACCATATTGCACTAGACCTTATGCCCCAATTATCCTCTGATGCGATTCTCCTATGATAATCATGATCCTCTTTTTCCTCCTATTTGCCTCCCTATCTACTTGCAAAACTAGATCTATAAATAGGCTTGATCCATTTCTTTGAGGGTCCACTTCTAACTAACTTATAACCGCTAATGACCTATTATAACAAAACTTGGTCAAATAACATATAAAATATTCAAAGCGGTTATTCTTCTTCCCATCACGCTAATCTATCCTTGCATGGTACTGCGTGAGGTTACACAACTGCCGCGATGCTGCGCAACTCACTTACCAAAACCCTTTCCAACACTTGCTTCTAAAGTATATTTTATTCTCTTACATTTGTTTCATACGAGAGTAGTATACCTCCAAGTTCAAAGTAATCTTTAAAATAGTCTTGTTTCTTGATTAATAGATTAGTTGCTGATAACATTTGCTTATGGGTAGAACATAAATCACAATGTTTACTATTACTTGTAATTGGACACTCCTTAGTTTACATCTATTTGTAGAGGTTAAATTAGACTTAATTCCATTCAGTTTCTTTGTTTCTTTTGAAATCCATTTTGATACACCTCCTTCTCCAGTTCCGATCACAATGAAGCATATCCTCAGAATCCTCAAGGAGATTGGAACTAGATAATTTAGTTTAATGATTGTATATTTGTCAATCACATGCATAGTTTAGTTATTGAATTTATTAGGTATATTCAGTAGTTCTAATATTGCCTCAGATAATATAATCTTTTGTTTTCATATAGTTAGAGTTTTGAATTTGTTTATAGCCTTTCTAATTCCCAGATTAAAAGCTAAATAATTAATTAATAGGTTTCACTATAGAGAGTAGTTTACTTTCTTAGAATAGTTTTGTTTATATATATACATCCTTTTAGTTATTGTTTATAGAGTAGAGTAGTATATATTGATATTGCTCTAATCTAGTGGTCTTGTCCCAGTCTAATTACCTTAGTAGTTGAATTTCTGTAGTTTGACTCGGTTTTTCATTTTGAAATATCTTTCAATCTTCTCTTTGCTAAAATATTTCCATGACACCTTAGGTACCCATATACCTTAGCATATATTTTGTGTCAAATCTAATTTTACAAACCTCAGTCAATAATTAAATATTTGGTGAATTATTTAAGACAATAAAACACCCAATATCCTCCACAAACGACACACTTCAAGAGGTAATCCCCTTCCTTCCCTCCCTATCTATTTTTTGAAATTTTTTAGAAATCTCAGGAAGCTTTCATTTATTGCATGTATTTATGTCAATAGGATTCACCCCCCATGTAGTTGAGGACAAATAGGTTGTAGACATGTCCTTGTAGTCAAATATATCAAGTAGAAATATTGCGGGCAAAGTAGAAATATGTTTTCAGACCAACATTATTAAGGATGTTAATTTTATTGTTAACAATATTGGTACAATATCAAAGCTAGCGCATAATGAAAGCAATCCAAACTTACACTACAAAAATGTAAAGGTGAAATAATAAACTAGATAAAGGCACACTTGCATAAAAAAACAAAATCATATAAAATAAATACTCTTGCAGAAAATGAAAGAAATCTTTGCGGAAATTAAACACTCTTGTAGGAAAATAAAAATCACACTTTGCGGAAAAATAAACACACTTGCGAATAAGAAACTTATTTTCATGAAAAAGGGACAAGGATTTTGAGAGACCCACCAAAGTGGATGCGACATGCTGTTACACCACGTAAATGCTATAATGAATTCTTCCTTATGTCTTATTGTTTCCCCTCCCCCTCACTGTGTAATATAAAAGCAACCTATCTACCTGCTTAAAATCCAATCCCCTTTTAGCACCTCCCAGACAAGGGCGCCAAAATGTTGGCTAAAATATTTAATGATTAACATATCCAATGATTTAAATTGTCAACCCGAGGAGAGCATAAACTTGTGAGGTACAAGAAAAATATATGCAGGATTAGAGTAAGACTAACATAATCTAATATTTGAAAACTAAACACACACAAATGAAATGGAATTGCATGAAAGGAAACTAGTCTAATGCTTAGTAATGAAACACACAGCTGAAATTGAATCTAGTTTACAAAAGCAGGAAATTGCATCAAAAGAAAACTTAACTAAGAAAGAGTGAAAATGAGAAAAATAATCTATGATAAGAACATGTGACAAGTGACAAATGATGAGTGAAAAATAACAAGTGGCAAACACATGTGAGCTCACATAAAATCTATCTTAATCAACTCATAAGAAAAAGATTGAAACAATATGGGAAAAATCAAGAAATTTACATTACATCACCATCTCCATTACATAATAATCAAAATCCACTCCATGGCTAAAAGACTCTAGTAGCACCATTTTTGGCTAAGTAGTTGGAAGGGGTCAGAACAGAGGAGATACAAAGTAAGGTTTAAAATTTGTATCATATGACCTAAAGGGTATGCAGAAGGGGCTTTAAAATGTTTCGAAGGACTTATTCCTAAGCATAAAAATCATATAGGTGAAGAAAATATTAAGCGTAACCTTAGGAATAAGTTTTGTATGAGAAATATGCCTCTATGTTATATCATAGCAAGATTGAATGATGTAGATCTGCAACAAAGACGATCGACGACTGTCAATGAATCTACCGGGAAAAGTTGTCAGGTACAAATAAATTTTGTCACCAATGAAATGGATTAACACTCAGCTGAAATATGTTGTGAGATGAGCAAAGGGAAGAAGATCTACGGCTAGTAAAAAATCCGCTTATAAAACATGCACGGAGGAATGAAATTTTCATGTCAACAGAATCGGGTAGATCCCTTACAAATCAATAGTGGAGATCAGGGGAGAGAAATTATATACGGCTCAGTATGAATTATGTTGGAAGAACATGTGGGGAGAAAATAATTTCAGTGGCCAGCAGAATTTGGTAGGGCCATCATTGATCAATGGCAGATATTTAAAGGGTAAATACATCAATGCTCCATATAAATTTTGTTGATTGAACAAGCGAGGAAGAAAGAACTTTGAAAATAAGCAGAATGTGGTAAGTTCTACATGTTTTGATGGTCCAGATTGAAGGCTGTAGATCATTCTGCTAGGTGAAGTTGCACAGATTAAATAAATTTTGAAATCGACAGAATGTGTTAAAACTCCCACAAGATCAAGGGTTGAGATTTGAACATTAAGCGATTTCTGGTTCAAATTTATTCCACTGACAGAAACTGCACAAATAAAAAATATTGGTGAGCCAGCAAAATCGGTTAAGGGCTTACACAATTAGTGGGAATGAACGACTGGATTAATAAGGATTTACATCTATGATGGATAATATTTCCACAAGGAGAGGATGCACACTTCTTAGAAAACCAAATCTGAGTGGAAAGTTAAAAGGGAAAATGATCGACTATGGGAATTTGTAAAGAAAAGATCAATGGTTGAGTATCAACCCGCTTAGCCAAGGTGTTGTTCAGTTATGAGGTAGACATGAGATATTAAAGCAAGGAAAAATCTACAGTGGGAAATGAATCAAAGGATGGATTTGTGGTTATGATTAATTCTGCAACTGAAAGTTATAAGAAGGATAAAGATGGAATTATAGCGGGATCAAGGGTAGATGGTTTAAACAGAGACCAGGATTAACGACTTAGAATAAAAGACACAAGATGGATGAATGGGAAAAGGTTCCGCTAAATAATATGCATGGTTAATAAGAAGATAAAATAATATAAAAATAAAGGCAAGTGGATATAGGTTATTTGTTTGTTTATGCATCAGAAAGAGATAGTTTAGGACTGTGTGGAAGCGGCCAGCTCAGACGAATCTCTGGACCACTTGTCTAGAAACCAGGTAGTCTATTTACTCTCGCAAAGAAAGTATTTAAATGGATGAGGTAGAAGAAGTAGAGGTTTAGACTTTGGAATACTAGAGGATAGAGGAGGTCTTTGAAGATAAAGATTCATAGGTTTTTTATACTATATTGCTAATTGGCTCAATAGACTTAGTAAAAACCAAATTAAAAGTCCTCAAAGTCCAGGGAATGGAATTCCATGGTGTTTTCAGGTCCTATTTCCTTTTTTTGGTAGCGAGCAAACCCTATATTTTCCATAGTTTTTTTACTGGTGTGACCGTAATTATTCCTCTTTCGAGAGGGTAATTATGGACGTAACTAAGTCCAAAATCCTTTGTCCTATCAGTCCACTTGTTGTCCAAAATAATTTTTATGTTCCTACTGAATTCACCCAGATAGCTAAATATTTTAATGAAGAAAGTGTAGTCTCGTTATTCAGAGAGTGCACTATAGAGAAAAAACATGTCTTTTAACATTTGTTTCAAGCCT
This sequence comes from Pseudotsuga menziesii, assembly GCA_001517045.1. Classification (NCBI taxonomy): domain Eukaryota; kingdom Viridiplantae; phylum Streptophyta; class Pinopsida; order Pinales; family Pinaceae; genus Pseudotsuga; species Pseudotsuga menziesii. The sequence goes on along the minus strand of LPNX010304655.1, from coordinate 359,410 downwards.
GATGTCTCCTTACAAAACCAACCTTTTCCTGTATATTCAATGTAATATCTTGATTTTGACCCCTATTGCATTAAAATTGTAAATAATGTGAATATCGTTATTTAATCATGGTGAGGAGCTCAAGGACAAGGCCCCACCATGGATTTAGATTTTTATGTATCGGCAGTTAAAATTGATCCATATGTTTTTAGTGCTAGCTAGAAACATTAAAAAAATGGAGACATCATGTAAATATGCATTTTAATAAAATACCCACAACTAGCTATGTCAATGTGACAAGAGATGGGGGCATGATTTCACAAGGAATAGGGAGGGAAATTATTCAAAATATCGAGCCAATAGTGTTGAGCTAAATGTCAATGAGAGAACCCATAAAGCTGTCAACTACCTTTTTTGTCTTATGCACCCAATCATTTATTTCTTCCAGAAATTGGTTGAGGTAGTTAATGCCTTGGGAATGGAAGAGTATGGTAGTCAAAATTTGTATTAGGGAAGCCATTAGTTTTTGGAAATTGTATTTTGACTTATTGGGCAATTTATCACCCAGAAATTCATGCACACTCCGTTGCTCTTTCACGTTCTTCCTTTACTCACGTAGTTGGAGTTTGTTGTGCGTTTTCCTTCACGATTCCTACAGTTTTCCTCATTTTTCTCCAAGCTGGAAAACTGTTTTTGTATTGCTCAGTGGCTAGGAAGATCAATACATGATTTGGGTGTTTAAGGAGGTTACTTTTTCCCCTGTAATGCTGATAAACATTTGTGGAAATCGTATTACTCACCCAGGGTTGTTTTTCCCGATTTACCAATTCATTTTTGGTTCCCATGACGTTTTTATACAAACCCGACATTTGTATTTTGTTGTTATGTGCATCCCTAATTTGGTCTGAAAGTCGTAACAGTGGAAGAGGCCCAGAATTGGATTGATAAAATTAGTGAAGAGAGGAACCTCATTGAAAGATCAAGAGGGGCTGGCTATTATTCTATGCACACCCTAAAGAGAATTGGAAGGGAAGGTATGGCCTAAGGGACTATGTAGCAGTGAAGGGGATACTTCCTTGTGTTGGGTTTGTAGGTATTGTTGAGGCCAAGATATATAGATCTTGTGCAGGTGTCCATATCTCTGTGGTTGATCTCACTAGCTTAGCAATTCATCCTTTCAACTGCCTTAGCATCCTGGTAAACCCAACTGTATATTGGCTTGGCTAAATGATGTGTATTTGGCTATGTGTGAGCCTGTTGTTCCCTTTTTCCTTATGGAAATCATGCCCATCTCGGGGGTGGAAGTGGTGATGAGATATTTATGAGCACACTGGACTATGGATAGTTGGAATGTTACAATGACATAGCTATTTGCAGGACAACTCCTTTACAAGATACGTATTATCTTTTGTTAATTCTGCAATGTATTTTCTTTATGAATTGTTATGAACATATTGAATGTGTTGAAATGTATTTGCTTCCCCTGTATATTGCTACATTATGCATCTGCATATGTTCTTTTATATTCAATGCATTTATGTTTATGTTCATGGGGCTAGATCCCCGGTTTGATAGACAAAGCAACAATCTTAGTCGCGTCCTCTCCATTAAGTAGAGGGGAGGGGATGTGACATTTGAGTCTGTTCACTGATGAAACTTAGTGTGTTATTTCCCTTATTGTAGAGTATCCTCCCATCTACCTCGACACACAAGGGAGGGACATGACTCTACTGCTCTCTCTGATACCACGATGTCCATGTACGGAGTTCTCATACACCTGACTGATATGCATAATAATTTAAAAACTTATTATTTATCTCTCTTAAATCATAGTCATGGGTTCATCCTTTTACATTCATAATTAGGATTAAAAACCACTATAACAGTAGTTCCGGAGCCCACAGATCCATTCTGTAACTAGAAATGTCATTTCCACACTGAACCTGACTTTTGTGCCTTCCGCAATGCGGCTTGCGAGTGAAGGAACTTTGCAAAACGCTACTGTGATTTCATGCATTTTTCCTTTCTGCTTTCTGCCTTCCGATGCGGACTTCACAAATCAAAAACTTGAAAATACGATGGATTCATTTCACCACCTTCCACCTTCCACCTTCCACTACAGACTTCAGGAATAAAAAACTAAAAAATATGACGGAATCATTTAACCACATTCCACCTTCCACATTTCACATTCCACTGTGTACTTCGGGAATCAGAAAATTAAAAATATGACAAAAAAATTTAACCATATTCTGTCTTCCGCATTCTGCTGTGGACTTCGGATCGTGGAAAATCAACAATTGCTTACCTTTATCGTTTCATTTCCTGATTTTCACCTCTTCCTTTTCGCCTTTCTCAGCGGAATCCGGGGTGCAAAAAAACACATTTTACCTTAGAATTTTCAGCTCTTTTTTCGCTTCCATCTTCTTTCTTCCGTAGGTCGATCCCGAGGTGCAGAAAACCAACATTTTTTCTGTTTCAACTTCTCTTTCCACCTCCCTCCTTCCGCAGACGGATTCTGGGGTGTGGAAACGCTTAAGTCAGATGCATTATAACTCTGTAACCAGGATTCTAGCCTCCATGAACTTAAACAAAATGCATTGGAACCAAAAACATATGTAGATGTAAAATGTAGGGACATTCAACAAGAGTAAACTCTACTTAAATATTTAATAAGAATTCAACATAATTAGTACATTCATAAGAAAATACATTGTAGAAATAATACAACAGAGAATACTCATCTTAAATATGAAGCTGTCATACAACTAGCTATGTCACTGCAACGTTCAACCCAACCATAGGCCAGTTGTGTTCCTTAATATCTCAACACAACTGCCACCCTTGAGCTGGGCATGATTTCCACAAGGAACTAGGGAACAATAGGCTCGCACATAGCCAGAACACATCAAACATAGTCAATCCAACCTATAGTTGGGTTTATCAAACTATCCATCCAAGCCAATACACAATTGGGCTTATCAGGTTGTAGGAAACAAGCCAATACACTGCTGGGTTTATTAGACTACTCAACCAATCTAGCTAACAGTTGGGTTTACCAGACTGCACACATTCAAGCCAACATTCACATTGAGGACTATCCAAGCCAACTAACAGATGGGTTTATTAGGCTACTCAGCTAAGCCATCACATTGTTGGGTTTATCAGGATACTCAGCCAAGCCAACTAACAGTTGGGTTTATCAGGATACTTAGCCAAGCCAACTAACAGTTGGGTTTATCAGGCTATCTAGACAAGGATCACACCACAAGGTCTTCACTTGTTGACCAATATCCTATCACGTTAGTTCATATTGTGGGTTTTAAAATTATAAAAAATTGAACCAATATATTGCAGGTATTGGGGGGGATGGGGGGTTTAAGGTGGGGGTGGGTAGGGTGGTTTATAAGGATTGAGGTATAAAAAGGGGTGGGGAGGAGGTTTTAAGTATTGGGAGGGGGTTTCAACAAAAAGAGTTTGGGTCAATATCTCTGGAAATTGAGGGTATTCTTTAATATCCCTTGATCGTACATGCTATGTGAGAGGTTCACTAAGTGAATTCCCCGTGGATCACACATTGCCAAATACACAATAAGACACAACCAAGAAAACACACTATTGGGTTTATCAGGATACTCAACCAAGCCAATATATGATTGGGTTTATCAGGCTGCCCAGCCAAGCCAATATACCATTGGGTTTATCATGCTATCATCTAAGCCGATCTACGTTTGGGTTTATTAGGATGTTAAGGCAGTGGAAAGGTAGAATGGCTAAGCTAGTGGCTCATTCATAGAGCCAAGGACACCTCCACAAGATCTATCTAGCCTGTCATACATACTACCTACAAACCCAACACAAGGAAGTACCCCCTTCTCTACTACATAGTCCCTCAGGCTATACCTTCCCTTCCAGTGCTCTTCAGGATGTGCATAGAAGATTCACCATCCACTCTTATATTTTTGTGTTGTTCCTCTCTTCACTAGTTTTATCAATCCCATTTGACGTCTCTTCCACTCCTAAGTCTTGCATACAATTTAGACCCAAACCAGGGCACACACAATAACAAACCACAAGAAGACACAACAACACAGGGCTTCACTCTATAACACAGACAACCAAGGTTCCATAACACTCTGTAGTTCAAAATAAAATAGGGTTTCACTTATACATAAGAGACCAGGGTTCCATACCACTATGTAGTAGAACGCATAGCAATACTCTGCTAGCTCACACTGGGTTTGTGAATAATGAACCACATTGAACAACCCATTCCTTGACTCAGGATAGTGAACAATGCATAATGAAATCCATATGGAATGGGGAGTGACAAAAATGTTCTAGGTGACTATAGAAATGACGAACTAGGCATGCATCCACGTGATTACTTGCTTCAGAAGAAAGAATGCGGCTTCCCCAGACTGTAGGCTATAGGTTTGATCAGACTGTAGGCTGGCTCAGTCATGAAACCGAATACCATGTCTTTCTCTTCCCAATTCATTAAATTGTATATTTACTAGATATCTCAAAATATATATTGTGCCTGACCATCACGAGAACCATCGGCATCAACCTTGATCATCGATACACAAAAAACCAAATCAATGGCAGGGACTTGGCCTTGAACTCCTCGCCATGATCTAAATACAATATATACATCATGTACAATTTTAATACCATGGGGTCAAAACTGGGGTGTTACATTCCCCTCCCAAATGGATGTGCCAATCGCATGACATCCTCTAGCTCCCATGTAGCCTCATCAGGACCGTAGTGCTTCCACTACACCTTTACCTATCCAATGGCTCGATTCCAGAGCAATGTGAACTTCTTTTTAAGGATGTGTAATGGTTCAATTTGGAACTCTCCATCTAGTTCCACCTGAATCACATCCCAATTTATCACACGGTTAGGATCATGTACATATTACTTAAGAAAAGAAACATGAAAAATATTATGAGCTCTAGTGCTAGAAGGAAATGCAAGTCTATATGCAATTGGCCCTTTTATTTCAAGCACTTCAAAAGGCCCACAATATCTAGGTGACAACTTGGCACAAATTCCAAGCTTCAAGGAACTCTTCCTTGACCTCACTCTAAGGTAAACATGATCCCCAACACTGAACTCTCTATGTGCTCTATGCTTGTCTACATAGCTTTTCTGTCTATCTTGGGATACTTTCAGGTTCTACCTGATCTTTGAAACCTTTTGCTCCATTTTCTTTAGCAATTCTAGACCAAGCACAATCCTGTTCACTAGATTATCCCAAGTCACTGGTGTCCTACACCTTCTTCCATACAAAGCTTTGTATGGACCCATTCCCAAATACGCTTGTTGTCCATTATTATATGCAATTTATACCAAGTGTAAATAATCTTCTCACTTGGTTGGTTTGTCCATCACATTCTGTTACGGAGAGAAATTCCTATGGCTTGGGGTACCACAACAGACAGCTAGACTCCAGAAATCAATCTTTCCCAATATGCAATAGAAATAAAAACATCTAACACTAAAGGATATAACCTTGTACCTTATTCCGGACGGTTGAAGTAGATCCCCGTTGAGCTTTCCAATCTTCAGTT
>LPNX010304655.1:286506-351064 GCA_001517045.1 Pseudotsuga menziesii | reverse complement strand
GAAGAACACAACAGTGCTCCAAGGGACAAAGGGATGCAGACTCAAGCATAAGTTCTGGCAACAATGGACTATAGTTTTGTTACTCTCAAAGCTCTCTTATATCCTGCTTTCAATGTATCAAGGGGTTCCTTATATAGCTTTCCAAATGGGTATTGAAAGGTCGAATCCGTGCGATCTCAAGGCATATGGAAGGCTAGGAGTCATATGAGTCGGGTCCAAGTCAAGGAAAACTCCAAAATGCTTTGGACTATGCACGCATCCCGATGTACGCGACTATAGAGGGAATATCCACGTATGTACGCGGTTATCGGGGAAAAGGCCGCGTATATCATTTTTATAATGTTTTAGGGATGGTCAAGGTTACATCAAAAGATAAAAAGTGGTCCATGGGGGTTAATGAGTCTGCAGCGGGACAAGGGAAGGCCATACAATGTGTGATTCACCTAGTGTGGTGAAATCCGCTATAACACATACATGTGAAGCATGTCTTCTAGCACCTGGTTCACTCTCTATGTCTTTCCATCAGTCTAAGGATGGTAGGTGGTGCTAAAGTTCAACTTTGTACCCCAATCTGCAAACAAACCCTTCCAAAAATTGGAAGTAAACATGGTATCCTTGTCAAAACGTATTGCCTTAGGCAATCCATGCAATCTAAAAATCTCTTTCATGAATATTTTTGTAATGGAATCAACCTTATACGTGGACTTAACCATTATAAAATGTGACGCCTTTGTCAACTTGTCCACCACAACCATGATGGAATCATCTTGTCTCATAGTTATTGGCAATCCTATAATAAAATCCATGGAAATAACTTCCCATTTCCCTTCTAGGACTGGAAAAGGATTCAATATACCTGTTGGGTGTTGATGCTCAACCTTCACCTGCTGAAATTTCATGCACTTAGAAATATACTCAGTAATGTCCTTTTTCATTCCTGGCCATAAATACTGCTTTCTGGTTGTAGCAATTGTTTTCTGATATCCTGGGTGACCAAAATATGGAGCTTGATGGATTTCATCCATAACAACTCTCCTCAAGTTTGCTACATTTGGAATATAAATTATTTTCTTATAAGTAATAAGTTCATCTTCTTCCAATTTATATCCCTCATACTTCTTTTCAAGAATTTGCTACTGCAACTTGTCCTTTATCTAGACATACATTTCATCCTCAGCAGTATGATTAATAATCTGCTACCTCAAATTTAATTGGCAAGTACCAAGAGATGCCACATGCATTTCATGCACCTTCCCACTAACTACATCAACCACTTTATTTTCTTTTCCTTTTATGTGTTTGATATCAAAATCAAACTCACACAAAAACTCCAGCCATCTATCTTTCATATCATTTAAAGTTGGATGATCAAACAAGTATTTCAGACCACAGTGGTCTATCCTTAGCTCAAATTTTCTTCCCATTAAGTAATGTATCCACATCTTGAGAGCATGTACTATGGCTGCAAGTTATACATCATGAGTAGCATAGTTCTTCTCACGCTCCTTCAATTTTCTGGACTCACAAAATACCACGTGGTTGTCTTGCATAAGAACTCCTCTAAGTCCTTGATTACATGCATCAATACACACCACAAAATATTTTTTTGGATCTGCAATATTCAAATTTGGTGCAGTTGTAAGAAGATTCTTCAACTATTGGAATCTTTCTTCACATCTTGGTGTCCATTCAAAATTTATCCCCTTCTTTTGCAAAGAAGTGATTGAATGTGCAACCTTGGAGAATCCTTCAATGAACCTCCTGCAGTATCATGTAAGTCCCATAAAATATCTCACATCTGTTACATTTCTTGGGGTTGTCCAATTCATGACGGCCTCAATATTTTTAGGGTCCACAGATATTCCCTCTTCGGAGATAATGTGACCCAAATAATGAATTTTATCTTTATAAAAGTCGCATTTGCTCAATTTTGCATACAACTTATGCTCCCTTAGCAATTTTAATGTCAGTCTCAAATGTTCTTCATGCTCTTCTTCATTCTTAGAATAAATAAGAATGTCATCTAGGAAGACAAGAACAAACATGTCCAGATACTTGCTGAAAACACTATTCATGAGACACATGAACGTAGTTGGTGCATTTGTGAGACCAAATGGTACCACTGAAAACTCATAGTGTCCATACCTTGTTCTGAAGGGTGTCTTATGAATATCTTCATCTTTGATTCTTACCTGCTGGTAACCAGACCTCAAGTCAATCTTGGAAAATACCTTTACTCCTCTCATTTGATAAAAAATGAATCAATTCGAGGTAGAGGGTATTTCTTCTTCACATTAACCCTTTTTAACTGTCTATAATCAATACATAACCTGAGTGTCCCATCTTTATTTTTCACAAATAGAATTGGTGCTCCCCAAGGGGACACACTCAACCTAATATACTCATTTTCCAACAATTGTTGTCACTACATTTTTAGCTGTAGCAATTCTGGTGTGCTCATCCTATAGGGTGTCTTGGACACTGGTGCTACTCTAGGAACAAGGCCAATTGTAAAATCAATGTATTTTTTTGGAGGAAGCCCTGGAATTTCATCAGGAAAAACATCCCTAAATTCTTACAATACATGAAATTCCTCCAACCTAGGAGTTTCATTCTTTGCTACCTCCAAAACATGGGTTGCATACAATATACAACCTTTCGTATATAACTTCTTCAACTGCATTGCAGAAATCTGCCTAACAGAAATCACCTTTGGAATGTCTCTTACAACCCTTGGGTTTCCTCCTTCATCCGTGCAGTCAAAATTCTTATGGTAGAAGACAAGCTTAACTCTGTGCACTTCTAACCAGTACATTCCAATGAGTATATCTATTACAATGAAATCTTGTCATCATGAGCCATGTGTAAACCCTATTCCTAATCCTTAAAGTTTCCCTAGATAAACTGGATTGAGTTTGAAGTTCCCCTTAGCTTTTTTTCCTCGTCTAGGAGGGATGACACTCTTTCTCCTAAGGAAAGGTGCGTCGACACTCTTTCCCTTCATGCAAGGTGCATCAGTGGCACTCTTTCCCCTCATACAAGGTGCACTGGTGCTTTGTCTCCTACAACAAAGTGCATCGATGTAATTTAGAGAGAAAAAAATGAAGCTTCAAGGCTCTTCTCAAAGGTGGATAACGTGGAGGACTATCCCTATCATCTAGATGAGGTGGCATTTCAATTATTTAACCTATGGGGAATATCCCTTAGACCCCTCCTCCTAATCCGCAACCTAATTTATCCCTTTAGCCTTATAAATTGAACCCTCTCTCCATTGGGAAGGGAGGAATGACTATGGTACTCTTATGCTGGTGGAATTTCTAGGTGATTTTTATCATCCTTTGGGAGGAAAAATATGATCCTTTGGGAGCCTTACCATCATCCTTTGGAGGCTTGGCTTGGATTGCTGAATGGAAGGTTACAACGCAAAGGCTAGGTTGTGACACTCCTTCTTTATGTAATTCTATGTATCTCCTTGATTATAGTAATACAAATATATTTCCATAAACAGTATTGTGTTGATGATATTTAGAGCTTTCTTCCTTAATCGTTAGCTTAGATCAATTCATGTTTAGATACGCATGTGTTGTTTGCTTGTTCCTACTTGCTCTATAGGATTTTGCAACTCAAGATCTGAAAGGTATAGAGCTTGGATCAATAAAGAGAGAAGAGGATTTGCAGACCTCAGGTGAGTGATCTATATGTGGGCTTGCATTTCTATTTGATCTAGGAAAGTAGATTGTATTGTGTACTTGATTTATTCTAGATCCACTTGGACTAGGGAGATATGGATTGAGTTCGCTTGAGTATATTTATCCACTAACAATATCATAGAAACCAAGTGGTAGAACATTCAAGTCCGCATAGGTGACTAACCCATCCATGACTAATGGGCATTTCTCTACCACTTCACTATCATGTCTCTTGGTTCCAGTGGCTAGTTGAACTAACCATAATTTTCTATGATTTAATTTCTTAAAAGCACAAATCTCAACAATTTTAGGATTAATATAGCTGTGAGTAGATCCAGGGTCAATCAAAACAGAAACAGATTGCTAAGCAATATTACCTTCAACTTCAACCACGGTTGATTGATGATCTTCCTGGCATTCATCTAGGGATGCATAAATTCTAGGGATTGTCCTTACTACTTGACCCACTATTTCAGCTCCTTCGATGTTGTGAGCTTGCCTTACATACCCACTCTCATGTGGATAGTTCCTGTGCATATGGTTTTTTTCACATCCCCAACATTGGAGTGGTTCTCTGATCTCTTTTGGATCTCTTGGCTTGTCTCCTGTCATTCTGGCTAGCTTAGTCACAGCTTGTGATGGCTACCTTTGCTGATTTTGGAAGTGAGAAGGTTTGAAACCTTTCTTCCTTTGGTCAAAATTCTCATTCCTCTTTTCCTTCCATGCCTTATGGAAATCATGTTTTCTTTTTTTCTAGTTGTAGAAATACTTATCCTTCCTTATAACCTCTTCTAGAGTTTGAGGTTCATCCAACTCAATTCTGTCTTTGTATGGCTCTGGTAATCCACTTAGGAAATGATGAATTTTCACTTTATCCTCTCTGATATACCTAACATACCTCAATAGTTCCAAGAATTTGTTTGCATATTCTTCCATGGTCAATTGTCCCAATTTAAGCTCATGGAACTCTTTAATATTACCATCATAGTATCAGAGAGGTATTTCTGCTTGAAATACTTCTTGAACTAATTCCACATGATATTTCTGTCATTGATCGTCTTCACCTGTTGGTTTATCCCACAATACAGAGAGGGGGGGGGGTGAATCAGTGTTTGACCTTTTTAAAACTAAAATAAAAAAATAATCAACAATTATGACACAGATTTTATCGTGGAAACCTAAAAGAGAAAACCACCAACTCATACTCATTAATAAGATGAATTTACAATTTTTTTTTATCTGCTACAACAGAAGGGATGTAAGATACACCCTAGGTTTTTCCTGCAACTACAGACTGGAATGCTACAACACCCCTTATGGTTTTTTGTCTGTTTTTAACATATAAGGATGTTATGACACCCTATTCTCCATCTACGACTGGAAGGAGCCTTCGACCCCCCTGCAGACCTATGGTCTTCCCTAGCACCACCATGCTACCCTAATTTGATTTTATTCAGACTGTGGAATAGTTTTAAGCTATTCACTATGGACTCTATTAAACTTATTAACAGAGCCCCTTATTTAGAACACATAAATTCATTTAAATACCTAGTACCTTCAATGTTTCAATGCAACTCTTCATTGTTGTGTCTTTTCGATTTGGGTCATGATTGTTTGTTTACAAACACACCCAAATAACACTTACCTCTTCAATTCGTCGCATTCCTTCACCAAATGTCGACGTTTCATTCCTCCCTCAGACTCAGATCTCAATTTCGCAGTCTTGTTTATCGTTCTCTGATATTTCCGCAATGTAAAACTCTTTCTGCAATGATATTTACCAGTTTTAATTAGATTCATTGATCCTATTGTCAAGTATGATCTAGACCGTAGATCTGTTCTACATATTTCCTCCTTGAAATCCCCTTTTTGCATCAAAGTTACCTCACAACAATTTTTTACCTTTGATCTTCTTTGGGAATATTCGTGATTGTCGATCTCCAGTTTGCGGGATGCGGGATGCAAGATGTCAATCATCCTTTTTATCATTTCCACAAAATTATTTCTGAAATCGTCTTTCCACAACACCAGTTCCGCATCGTCAATATTGATTTAGCGGAACTAACGTCAACTGTTTGATCTTTCCATACTGCAGGATGTAGGATTTCAACTTTTCGCGAACTTCTTTCTGCAATCTCTTTTTCTGCAACGGTCTTTCCACACCATTGATCTATTTTTGGTGGGATTGATCTCATCCATATTATCTCCAGATTTGCGAGATGTGGGATCATGCTTTCAAATTTTTGGACTCCCACAATTTCCTTTCCGCAACTCTGTTTCCGCATTGCGGGATGCGGAATTACGCTTTCCTATTTTCAAACTTTTGCAATTTTTGTTCTGCAATATTTTGTTTCTGCATTGCGGGATGTAATCATTGGATCTTGTGCAGGATCAATTCCCACTGTTCTATCTTGATCTTTCAAAATTGATCCTCATTCACTTGATATTTTTATTCCATGTCACCATATGTGTCATGCCACATGCCCAACTCTACAATGCCATGTCATGACTACCTTAGTATTTTACTGAGTAGGTTTATCCATCATATACATTGGTTATTCCTTTTTCATTTGTGAACACTTTTGACATCAATGACAACTATATACTCAACAATCTCCCCCTTTGGCATTGATGACAACCTCTGAACCTTTGAACATTCTCCCCCTTTGAGAACAATGACAAAGGAACCTTTTTATCTGACAACTCCCCCTGTGAGCATTTCTCCCTCTGAGACTAAACTCTTTCCTCTTAGTGTTTTTGTAATGGAATTACTCCCATTTTTTTTATAAGACGCTCAAAAGCTTCTTTAGGTAGTGGTTTGGTAAAAATGTCAGCAATCTATTCTTTAGTGTCAATGTATTCTAATTTGACAGTTTTTTGAGAAACCTATTCTCTTAGATAGTGATACTTGATTGGTATGTGTTTTGTCTTGGAATGCATGATAGGATTTTTAAACATATTTATAGCACTAGTGTTATCACAGTTGATCGCTATTGGATGTTCATATTTTACAAGTAAATCTTCTATAGTTTGTCTCATCCAAATAACCTGAGTGCAACATGAGGCAGCAGCAATATATTCTGCTTCTGTTGTAGAAAGTGAAATAGAGGATTTTTTTTAACTTGACCATGATACTAATCAATTTCCCAGAAAAAATGTTTCCCTACTAGTACTTTTCCGATTGTCAACACTTCATGCCCAATCTGCATCAGTAAAAGTTGTTAGGGTAAAGTCTTGTCCTTTCAGATACCATAGACCACACTCCATAGTTCCTTTTAGATATTTGAAAATCCTTTTTACTACAGTTACACGTGTTTCCTTGGGAGTTGACTGGAATCTAGCTACCAATCCGACAGCTTGCATGACATCTGGTCTTATGGCTATTACATATAGCAGACTTCTGATCATATATCTAAACATGGTACGATCTACTTCTAGTGATTCATCGTCCTTACTTAACTTGCAACTGGTGACCATTGGAGTACCAACAGGTTTGGAATCTTCCATTTTAAAAATTTTCAACATATCCTTGATGTACTTAGTTTGAGAGATGAAAATTCCTTCGTTTGTTTGGTGAACTTGCAATCCTAGAAAGAAAGTTAATTCACCCAACATTGACATTTCGAATTCTTTCTTCATTTCAGAGGCAAAATATACACTTAGGATTTTAATATTGCTTCCAAATATGATATCATCCAAATAGACAACGACAATGATCATGTTTTTATCTTCGATTTTTAGATAAAGATTACTTTCAGTGGCTCCTCTTTTAAAACCTTTTTGTTTTAAGTTGCTATCTAGTCTTGAAAACCATGCTCTTGGAACTTGTTTAAGATCATAGAGAGCCTTATTTAGTTTGCAGACATAGTCATTGTTCTCTGATAGAAGAAACCCTTTATGATGTTCAATATATACTTGTTCTAAATTGCCATTTAGAAATGCAGACTTGACATTCATCTGATATACCTTGAAGTTTTTATGGTATGGCAGTGCTAAAAACATTATGATTGCTTCAAGTTGAGCTACAGGAACATAAGTTTCTTCAAAGTCAATACCTTCTACTTGGGCATAACCCTTACACACCAATATTTCTTTGTTCCTTATTACTTGACCATATTGATTGAATTTGTTTTTAAAAATCCATTTGGTTCCTACAATGTTCTTATCTTTAGGTCTTGGGACAAGTTCATAGGTCTCTTTTTCTTCAATCTGATCTAGTTCTTCATTCATGGCTTTGACCCATTCATCACTTTTTCTAGCTTCTGTGAAGTTCTTGGGTTCTACTATGGATAATAGGGCTTGTTCGACAACTGTTAGTTGTCTTCTTGTTTTGACTCCAACATTTTTATCACCCATGATTTGTGATTCTAGATGATCCTTTTGTGTCCTTCTAGATGGAGTTTTAGTGTCAGGTCTAGGGAAGTCTTCTTCATCTTCCTGTTTATCTTCCTCCTCTTTGTATTCTTCTTTGTTATGAGTACTCTTGTCTGTCTAGAGTTCTTCTATCTTGTTATCACTTGTATTGATATCTTCAGGATCTTGTTCTTTCCTTGGTTTTACATCATCTACTTTTACATCAGCACTCTCTACAATTTTATGTATCTTTTTATTGAAGCATCTATATGCCTTTTTGGTGGATGAATATGCTAGAAATATTCCTTCATCGGTCCTAGAGTCAAACTTTCCAAGGTCATCCTCATTTATTTTGATGTAACATTTACTGCCAAATACTTTAAAATTTCTGACTGATGATGGTATTCCATACCATAATTCATAGGGAGTCTTATCCTTCTTTACTCTGAATTGTGCTATGTTAAGTGTGTAGAAAACTGTGTATACAACTTCTCTCAAAAAATAATCTGATAATTTTGCTCCATTAAGCATTGTTCTGGTAGCTTCTTGGACTGTTCTATTTTTTATTTCAACAACCCCATTATGTTGTGGAGTTTTTGCAGCTAAAAACTGTCTCTTAATTCCATGATCTTCACAGAATTCATTGGAAGTAAATTATCTCCCGTTATCTGATCTAAGACACTTTATTTTCATACCAGACTCATTTTCAGCCATTAATTTGAAGATCTTAAATTTTTCGAAGGCATTTGATTTTTGTTTGAGAAAGCCCACCTAGGTCATCCTTGTGTAATCATCAATGAGCAACATGAAATAGTGATCTCCTTGTATAATTTTAGTTCTAGTTGGTCTACATAGATCTGTGTGTACTATTTCTAAAGGATGTGAGGTCATATGTTCCTTAGTCTTGAAACTGGCTCTGGTTTGCTTCCCATGTTGACAATGTTTACATACTACGTTTAGAGGAGCTACACTTTTTGGCATATCTCTTACATCTTCTTTTGCGCTTATTTTGGAAAGGTTGTCGAAACTTAGGTGTCCTGACCAACTTTCATTTATCATGCATAAATAGCTTTGGTTTTCATTTTCCAAGATGTATACATTGTTTTCATTTCTCATGGAAACACAACCTATCTTCCCTGTTTTCTTATTTTTAATTTCACATTTTTCTGAGTCAAAGATGTAAATGTAACCTTGGTTGCATGTTTGACTTACACTGAGAAGATTAGGCTTGAGTTTTTCAACTAGCAAGACATTTTATGCTTTGATCTTGCTATTGACAACAGTTGTTCCTTTGCCAATTATTTTAGAAGAAATACTATCTCCAAAAGTGACTTTTCCTTTATTATCCTTTAGTGTAATGAATTTGCTTGAGTCTTCGATCATATGTTTTGAGCAACCACTATCCAAGTGCCATAGGTTTTGGCTTTCGATTGCACATAGAGCAATCATGGAACTCTCATTTTCTTCCTTTTCTCTCCAATATTTATTTTTCTTGGTACTCTGAGATTGAGTTGCAATAGTATTCCTTGTAGGAGTTTTTAGTTTACTTTCCCTTGCCATATGCCCATGGTTATTAAAATTACAGAATTCTATGTCATATTCTTGGAGTAGTGAAAACATATTCTTATTTCCCTTTGTCTTAATGATTGATGGCCTTTTCTTGTATTCAGATTCCTTTCTTTTAATTCTACAATTTAAAGATTTATGACCTTTTGAGGCCTGGAAATTCACAGGCAACAACAGCAAAGGATTCTCCCCTGTCAATGTTCCCAACTAGCCCGTGACTTTTTGGTGTAGGGAATCCGTCCGGTTTGCGGTCCGGCTACCGTAGGTCAAGTAAAAAAAATAAAAGGTTTTACTGGTTGCGGCTCGGTCCACCATATATATATTTGTATTTTTGGTTTTAAGTATGATGTACAAATGCCTATCTAAAATGCAGATTGATTGAGAATGCAAGAAGTGTTCACAATGTGATGCGCAGGTTCTTACCTCTCGTCTTAGGCTCTCTTGCATCTAAATCACACACATAGCGAGAAATTAAAACTAACTACGTAACCTATCCCTAGGGAGAAATATTGTTACTTATTAGCGAGTAATGTATTTTGTGCATGCATTATAAAAAAGAAATCACAGATAGCTGATAATTCTTTTAAACAAATGAACATTTAAAGATATTTGGACAACCAGATAGCCAATTGCCTATGAACAACATTCATTAATCATAGTGGAAGTTTTCATAAAACAAACTAGAGATCATCCATGCAAGAACATAGGTTCAAAGAGTTAGAACGATCTCACAGTTAATGGACACAAAGCTGAAAATGAAATAGTTCCTCTTCAACAAATCCATAGTATAACATTTAACATTCCATCCCCAACTTTCTCCAACAGGAAAACTGTAATTATTTATTGCAAAAGGAAATAGTTCTTCTTACAATATGTCTTCCAATCTAACTGGGAAAAATATCCCCTACTTGTCTAGATTCTCTATATTTATACAAAAGAGCAAAACTGTTGGGCTGCCCACGCAATGACTCTTGGGCTTCCCCAACTCTTCATCTCCCATATTTTCTTTCATTAAGTGTTTATGAAAATTACAATATATTACAACACAATGAATAAGATGCTTATGAGGAGGGTCCCACTTGACTATGAAAAAATTTCTTCCATGCTGAAGCCTCTGAAGCAATACTTTCGAATTCAGAAGGTTCTAGGAATCAAATATTTATTTTGAATTTAGCAGCCTGGTTTCTGATGACTTCTGTTCTGGTTGCGCTCAGGAAAAGTTGGTCTTCTAATAGCTGCACACTAACCACGGAATGCTCCACTTCATTCCTCAGGGTCTGTTCATCTAAAGCTTTAATGTGCTGTATCATTTTTTCATCTTCTTGATGCCTTCTTTGTAAAATTTCCAAAAATAGGCTGTGTTCTGGAAAAGTATCCATTCTTTGCTCAGCTTCTACCTGACATCGATTATACATGATCAGAAGTCTCCTGAAGAATTCTACACAAGCCCCCTTTGTCTTCTTAACAGCCTTCTTGAATTCTTCGGCTGTGCTGATGGCAAACTCCAGTAAATCGTAGTCTTGTCTTATGGCTTGTTGATATTTTGAAGGTAGATTGGAAGGAGTTTCTTCATTCACTTCTAATCTCACCATCCTTCCTGATAGGACTTCTAAGATGTCCTGTGATCTATCAACAAAATACGAAGAGGTTTCCAAAATCTCTTCCAGACGAATGTCCACCTACAAGACCCTGCACCTCTCTTCTTCTATGGCCACTTGCAGCTGGTGCATCTTGCTTCTCTGTGCTAGGACATGCTCCTTGAATGGTTGAAGGATGACCTATTGTTCCTTGGCCTCTTCTAAAGCTACTGTCAACGAGGTAATCTGCTCTTTAAATTCTGCCTTCTTCCCTTGAGATTGCCTCTCATATTCTTCCAAGGTAGCCTTCTGTAGCTCCAATTCCCCTATCCTGCCTAGTAGCTGCTCTTTTTCTCCCCTTAACTCTTGATATTCCTACTGCACTTTCTCCAGACATTCTTGAGCGGTCTCCATAGATCTCTTCTCTATCTGGAGGACTTGAAGCTCAGCTTTTGAAGACTTGATTTCCTTTTGTATGTCTTCAAACTTTCTCTTTAACCTATTATTTTTCTCCCTTTCCTTTCTCAGGGTATCTTTGAGTTGGGCAGAGGATTTCTTGGACTGCTCAAGATCAGTCATTATTTTATATACATTGTCCTCATAAGGATGGATCAATGCAGCCCCCACTCTGATAGTGAACTTGGTGTCTTTGTCTGTCCCGTATATGACAGTTGTATCATTTATCATTTTACTAGACTACCCCCCAGTCTCGACCTTTCTCTCGGTCCTCTTTACTATCCTTTTCTTTTCCCGATCATAAAAGATAGTGCTAAAATCTGGTACCTCCTCTCCCTTCTTCTGCTCAAACGGGATTAGCCTAAGGGTGCAGACCATAGCCTGTCCTGGTGTGCTACCAGCAGCTGACTCAAGGTCTTGAATATCAGGGTTCCCCAAGTCCTGAGCCTGACTGTCTGCTATATCAGAATTTGATTGCTCTGTCACTGTCTGTGTTAGCTTTATCTTATCTGCTTCCTGCTTCTTCAGCTCCTCATCCATGTTTCATTTTCTTTCTTCTTCTTCACTCTTGGCAGCTTCTTCTGCCTTTCTAGCTGCCTCTTATGCAGCTCTTCTCTTTTCCTCCTCTTCTCCTTTGAGCCAGCCTTCGGCCTCTTGGGGTAGTCTCCTAGCCGCTTCATTTCTTTTTCTAGTTTCCTCCTCCTCAGACTTTTCCTGCTCATCCTGTCCTTTTCCACCTTTGGTGGTGATTTTATTTTAAAACCTTCTTCTTAAGGCTGTCATGTTTTGTGCACTGCAGAAAATGGACTCCTCTCTATCCCAGTGGCTAGTGTATTCAAAATGTACATTCACCTCTTTGTAGTGCTCTGCAACCTTATTTCGGGAGTCATTCTTATGGAAACACATTTCCCCAAAATGGAATTTCTCCAACTCTTCCACGAACTCATCATATTTATTCACCCTCGTAAACTTGTAGCTTCCCAATCTGAATGGCAAAGGAGGGTATGCTGCTTTCTTATGATCAAACAGAAAGCTCCCTATGCCATCTAAAAGACTTGTCTAACCGCCTCTTTGTGGACTACATAGTCTGTGGCATACTTACGCAGTAGTGAGGGTGCTCTAGAGCATCCAAACATTCTCAAATATAGTCCATCTTCAGTCAAGTAATAGTCTGCATACTCTTCGATCACCTGCAATGCCTCCTTCGACATGCAGTTGCACTCTTTCAAGAAAATCAGGGTATACAATGGCATAATGAAGTGCTCACACACTTCCCTGTAGTGACTGTGGTATTTGTGGGCCCACAGTGGCTTGTATGCTGAGTAGACTGGAGTCCTTTCTCGGTCCCAGATACACCTCAGAATGGGGAAGGGTTGGTTGCACAGTATGCAATCAATCAGTATAGAGCTCATGTAGAACTCTGATCTATTTTGGGACACCCCTACTAATGCTGATGCCATGTAGGATGAGAGGCTGTTGGACATAATGTTGGCCCAGTTGAACACGGACCCCTGTGTTGCAACATAGAAAATGATAGGCACCCACTCCAATTTGAAGATTTTACCGTGGGCCCTCTAAAAAATTATGTTCAGCATCAGGGCGATGAACTTGTAAGGGGTTCTTAGACTTGCAGTGTCATATTCTTCGGCCGGCCTAGTTCTAAAGTTTTTTCCAGGCATGAGCATCCTCTTCAGTGTCTCGACTAGGTCCATCCTGATGGCCTTTAGCCATTCTTCAGTTAGGTATACTTGTGCTTCTGGTAAGTGGTAGGCTAGAGCCACATATCCAGGGCTATAAGCAGCATAACCCTGTTTATCAACATTTTCCAGAATCATGGTGGTTACATCTTCCCTGGGTAGAATCCACCCAATCACCTCCGAACATGGAAAGAGCTCAGGTCTAGTAGCAATTTTCATTAATGAAGACCTATATATATTGGCATAGATGTTTTCTTCCTCAAAACCTATGTTAGGCACTTCTCGGTGTGTAATTAATCTGTAAATTCTCCCCCATTGATATTTGGGCTCTACACCACTTATGCATTTGGTTTCCTCGTAAGTGTACTCAACTCTGGTAATGATTTCGACTTCGATTTCCTCTTCAACTACTAGAGCCTTCTTCTTCTGACGTTTAGACATCTTGAATTCTAAGGGATTTCCTTGTCATGTACAGGAATGTATTTTAGGTTCAGTTAGGTCATTCCCAGATAATATTTAAAGATAAAGACAATAGTATAAGCATTTTACCTCATCTATGCTAAACATGAGTGCAACTATGAAAAATAAGCAAGCAATGTTCAAAACCAAATGCTCCTGCCCAAAGACTAAAACCAACTCACGCCTAACAATCTGCAGCTTTAACTTAGAATATCACGGCTGACGAATACCCCTGTCCTCTCGTCAACATGAACACAGTCCCAAAACCCCCTCTCAGCGCTACGACCTACATGCTCCGCGAAAGACCACAAGGCACCTAAACTAAAACCAGCTCATGCAAGGACGCTGCAAAAGATAGCACACTAGAAGACAAGGGGAAGCTTCTTGCTATAAAATGCAATTCTGAACCTAAATGGGTCGGGGTTCGCACTCGAGCTTGAATGGTCTCAGCCTAAGAGGGAACAACATCACGGTCCTGGTTCGTGAAAATGAGAAATGCAGAACCAGACCCATGGCATCATGGCTGAAAAACCATGAAACGACCTCCCCGGACGGCCAAACATAGACTGGGGGAAAATGGTGTGGACAACGTAACAGTCATCTGCATCAGTTTCCCTAGAAATCGAGTGTAGGCTGCAAAACCATAACAGTCGCGAGAGACGACATCAAGAAAAACCATAAAGAAACCTCCCCACTAGGTAGCCATACTAATTAGCTCGAATATATACAGGCTGGGATGGGGAAACCTACAGAAATACTAACCGCGGGGACAAAAAACTCAACCAATCAAATGGAATGAAAAATGGGCACAAGGGCCTACCTCGCACTCTATTGCACGACTGGTGGAGGAAAACCATTGAAATTCCACGACGGAGCCACCTAGGAGCGAAGGTACTGACAATGAGAATCTTGGTCTGCTCGAGCGAAAATGACAGCACATAGAAAAGTCCAAAATAACAATAAAATAATAAACCCCCAAACTCCACTATATATACACCCAGGTCAACTATAATCGGCAGGAAAAATAAACTCATCGGGCGGTAAAAGGCTAAGGGGATCGACGAGCAAGTCACTATCACCTCTGCAACAGCAAATGATAAAATGGTGAGGACACCCGCAATGGTGCCGGTAGCGGAACAAAACAAACTCGCATTGGAACACGTGAGACTGAGGCTTCGAATCAACAGATGATTAGAGAGCCGCAACGATGAACCCGTAAATGAAATGAGTTCTGCAGACCAGCAAAATCAGAGTCAAAAATATGAATCAAGTGAAAATATCAATCAAGCGGGCAATAAAAATCAAACTATCGGAAGCCTAGCTCTTTCTAGAGCTACAACGGCGAGAGTTGACAAGAACCAAAGGCCGGTGGAACAAAACGATGGGGATCGGAAGAGGATGAAACAACCTTCGGACCACTTCGCAGATCCCCTTCCACAACAGCGAAAGACAGATAGACAAAGGTTCCGACGGGATTTCAAAAATCACACCGATAAATAAAAATACATTGGAGACCAAAAACATTTGACTTCGGACTTGATGTCCAGTTCTTTTCCTCAATGACGGACGCGCAGACGACTAGAATCTCGACTCAAAGTCATAAAAACTTCTGATGACAAAACAAAGTTAATTCAAACATTAAAACAATTCCTGCATAAAAGTAATATTCATTCAAGCCTCAAGCAAAACCAAAAACTGGGCAAAAACGAACTAAAGGAGGGTCCCAAAATTTTTGAATTTTGGGAAATAGTTGCAGCTGCAACAATTGGTGACTACCTGGTGAACCCAAGATTTCTGAATTAACTTCTTCCCAGTAAAAGACTGTTTAATCATTCAGCTCAAAATTTGAATACTTCCAGTTTCTTGTATTCCTATGATGGCAGACACATGCATTCAAATCATTGAGAACAGTCCATTCTTTGGGAAATGGGAACACCCAAAATATTTGAAAGTCTAGATAACTCTTTTTTTAGGCTTAGTAGGTGAGATTTATTTTACCTCTACCAGCGGGTGGTTTCTAGCTTGGACACCATAGGATCATAACATATGGTAAACAAAACTATTCATTTGTTCCTCATTCCCATGCCACTTGCACTTTTGTGCCCTTTTGAACTTTTGTTCTTATGAGTCCTCCATTTGCTTTTCTTTCTGAATTTTTTTTTTTTTAAATTTTTCAGGCTCTTCCATCCATAGTGTCCTTTTGTGTGAGAGATGTATTTACTTTTCTTCTCATAGATGGAGAAGAACTGTTAGCATATTGATATTCATATTTCTGATACTTTGCTTTGAAATATATTGTTTCTTTTAGGAGTCTTGACTCTTAACAGCCTTTAGGCTTTTGAAATCATGGCATGGAGTCATTTATATACAATAAACTGTTTACCTTGCTTCCTTTCCATGGGTCCTTTTCCATCACCCCCTAAGACATCTTAGATGTGAAATGGATGGAGCCTCAAAATAGTATTCCGGACTTCTTAATTCTGAGTTATTTTCAGGGGTTAAGCAGGACTTCAATGAATGCATAGCCATTTAGGAAAACTACCTACTAGAAGGCATTCGATCATTTCAAAATAAAATGCACAGTATTCTTCCCAAATATTTTAGTTAATCAAGAACCCTGATGCTTTCCATGAAACCAAAATTTTGCCTCTTTTATTCAAAAACAAAAATAACCAAAAACAAAGCGGTAAATCAAAGAAAAACTGCAACAAATTATTTATGTACAAAATCATTAAATCAACAGAAAATAAAATTGTGCCCGCCCCTGAAAATCCTTCAATATAATGAGTCAAGGGGCTAGGCTAGATTGCAGATATGAGATACCTAACCATGGTTTAATTCTGCTATTTTTGAAACCGAAATCATGTCTACCGATTTACAATCAATCTCATCAGCCTGAGAAAGTTGAAGGAGATCAGGCTGAGTGTCAGTAATATTGCTAGCTTTTTCTGAGGCATGATATCTTAGTTCAAGCTCTGTTAGATAATTCCCCAAAATAGAATTAGTAGATTTGTTACCTTCTTCCAACTTGGTGACATTGTGTTTCATGTAAGGTTCTCTCAAAATTTTGATCCGATTTGGGATCCCCTTATGAGGTAACCAAAAATGTGACCAATCTTAAGCGAAATACGCTTTTAACCTTGCAGACCAGTCCCGGTTCAGAATAAGTCCATATCCATCCGGTATGTCAGCCACCACAATATCAATAAATTGACATATCTTGTTATTTGTTGATAAACGAATGAGAACATTCTCCATTTCTCCCACTACTTTGACATTAGTTTTGTCTAGTTGAGTGACTTCCCAAGTAGTAAGTTTTGGTTGTCCGTTAATTTGTTTGCACACTACAAGTGGCATAACATTCACTGATGATCCAGAATCTACCAAACAATTATGCACCTTGTGATTTAGCATTTCTAGAGTCAAAAGGAAAGGTGGTGTTCTAGCTTTCTCTACCCCACTCGATTCGACCTCTTCTTCTACAGGTTGGTTTTCAATGGGCATCTCTTCTTCTGGCTCTTTAGGCTTTTTAGTGTTCTTGTTGTTAACACCTACCTGTTCTTCCATAAGTTTAGCAGGCTTGTTTATTTGTTCTGTCTCTTGGCCGAAAATGGTAATTTCGGGTATTTTATCTTCAACGTTGTCCTTTGGTTGTCTCTTGACATTCTCCTGCAACTTTTTAATTTTTGAAATTATGGGATTGTCTTTATTTACCAAGCTCACATTTTTTGTTGTCGTTGGCCTATTCTCAGGTTTAAAAATACTTTTTTTTTTTTTTGTATCAAATAGCGAGACACAATCCCATAAAAACATGGTATCACTTTCTTGCTTTTCTATAGTCTGATTACCCTTTTCCTCTTCATCACTATCCTTAGTCAATTTAGAGTCCAAAAGTTGATTCATTACCAATGTCATCGAATTTAAGCATTGAGGACAATTTTTTTCAGAATGGGGTTGTTGGTGAAAAGTGCAAAAATTATCCATCCCTACCTCTGTCAAATTCATTGATGCTGAATTGTGCGAAGGGGCCTTGAATTGGTTGTTATCTTCCTTTTTCTTGTAGTAAGTATTGTAAGCTTTTTGATCTTCCTTTTCTTTCTCCAAATCTATTATTCTGTTGGAGAGCTTCTGCATCATCTTTAGCATTCCCTCAAAATCATGTGATTGTTCCTCTCTAGGTTTGGACAATGTTAAAGCTCTTTTACTGGCAGTTTTTTCTCCAGATTGCTTGGGATAATCCTCTATACTTTCTTTTTCAGCCTCTACTCTTTCTTCTTCTTCATAAGTCTTAGCTAACATAGGCTTAACTTGAGCTTTTTTGAACATCTCCAAGTCAGGACCTAAAGCTAAGGTGTAATACTCAATCAGAACTTTATCGGAAGGCTTATCAGTTGCAGAGAAGTTCTTGAGGTAGGCTGAAAATATTTGAGTAAAATGGTGTACCTTCTCAGTCCTTTCCATTTTTAAAGCACCTAAACCTTTCATTAGTGTTGCATGCGTCTTTTGGGCTGCATATTTGCTTCTATAAATCCTTTCAAAGGTATCCCAATCTGGGATAGAGTTTGCAAGCAAACCAAAGTACCAGGATGTTGTTTCCCCTTTAAGGGTATGTGGGAAAAGTATACAAACAACATCCTCATATTCCCCATCCTTTAATCCTTCTACTATGAAATACAAACTCTGCAAGTGGTCATCTACTAACATCTTCTCATTAGGATCAAAATTAGGCAGCAACTTCTCAAAAGCTTGAGGTAAGTTATGCAACGGAGGTGTTAGGTTCAAGGGTGATTTGGCTTTCCAAGCCGGTGGTGGATTTGGTGGGTTAGGCTGATTTGCATTTACACCTGCCATGAATTTAGGTGAAGAGCGAGGAGGTGAATTAAGAGAAGTATTAACAGGTGTGTTTGGGCCTACTTGATTCAAAGTCTGAACAACCTCTTGTAATGCTACTTCTACTAGTTCCTCCCAGTCTCCAACTAACACTGAATCTTCCAATATAGGACGGTCTTTACTTTGATATTCTCTTGAGTATTTGGATCAGGACACAAAGTGATTTCAAAATTATCACTGGTGGAGTTATTTCGAGAAAATGGGTTTCCTCGGCTAGCCATGCACTGGCGGCCCTCCTTTTAGGGACAGAAAACTGTTGAGGCCTGGAAATTCGTAGGAAACAACAGTAAGGGATTCTCCCCAGTCAACGTTCCCAACTAGCCCATGACTGTTTGGTGTAGGGAATCCGTCCGGTTTTCGGTCCGGCTACCGTAGGTCAAGTAAAAAAAATAAAAGGTTTTACCGGTTGCGGCCTGGTCCACCGTATATATTTTTGTATTTTTGGTTTTATGTATGGCGTACAAATGCCTATCTAAAATGCAGTTTGATTGAGCATGCAAGGAGTGTTCACAATGTGATGCGCAGGTTCTTACCTCTCGTCTTAGGCTCTCTTGCATCTAAATCACACACACAGTGAGAAATTAAAACTAACTACATAACCTATCCCTAGGGAGCAATATTGTTACTTATTAGCGAGTAATGTATTTTGTGCATGCATTATAAAAAATAAATCACAGATAGTTGATACTTCTTTTAAACACACGAACATTTAAAGATATTTGGACAACCAGATAGCCAATTTCCTATGAACAACATTCATTACTCGTAGTGGAAGTTTTCATAAAACAAACCAGAGATCATCCATGCAAGAACATAGGTTCAAATATTTAGAACGATCTCATAGTTAATGGACATAAAGCTGAAAATGAAATAGTTCCTCTTCAACAAATCCATAGTATAACATTTGAACATTCCACCCCGGATTTCTCCAATTGTAATTATTTATTGCAAAAGGAAATAGTTCTTCTTACAATATGTCTTCCAATCTAACTGGGAAAAAGATCCCCTACTTGTCTAGATTCTCTATATTTATACAAAAGAGAAAAACTGTTGGGCTGCCCACGCAATGACTCTTGGGCTTCCCCAACTCTTCATCTCCCATATTTTCTTTCATTAAGTGTTTATGAAAATTACAATATATTACAACACAATGAATAAGATGCTTATGAGGAGGGTCCCACCTAACTATTCAAAAATTTCTTCCATGCTGAAGCCTCTGAAGCAATACTTTCGAATTCAGAAGGTTCTAGGACTCGGATATTTATTTCGAATTTAGCAGCCTGGTTTCTGATGACTTCTATTCTGACTGCGCTCAGGTGAAGTTGGTCTTCTAACAGCTGCACACTAACCATGGAATGATCTACTTCAATCCTCAGGGTCTGTTCATCTAAAGCTTTAATGTGCTGTATCCTTTTTTCATCTTCATGATACCTTCTTTGTAAAATTTCCAAAAATAGGCTGTGTTCTGGAAAAGTATCCATTCTTTGCTCAGCCTCTACCTGACATCGATTATACATGATCAGAATTCTCCTAAATAATTCTACACAAGCCCCCTTTGTCTTCTTAACAGCCTTCTTGAATTCTTCGGCTGTGCTGATGGCAAACTCCAATAAATCATAGTCTTGTCTTAGGGCTTGTTGATCTTTTGAAGGTAGATCGACAGGAGTTTCTTCATTCGCTTCTAATATCACCATCCTTCCTGATAGGACTTCTAAGATGTCCTGTGATATATCAACAAAATATGAAGAGGTTTCCAAAATATCTTCCAGTTGACTGTCCACCCGCAAGACCCTGCACCTCTCTTCTTCTATGGCCACCTGCAGCTGGTGCATATTGCTTCTCTGTTCTAGGATGTGCTCCTTGAATGGCTGAAGGTTGACCTACTATTCCTTGGCCTCTTCTAAAGCTACTATCAACGAGGTAATCTTCTCTTTAAGTTCTTCCTTCTTCCCTTAAGATTGCCTCTCATCTTCTTCCAAGGTAGCCTTCTGCAGCTCCAATTCCCCTATCCTGCCTAGCAGCTGCTCTTTTTCATCCCTTAACTCTTGATATTCTTGCTGCACTTTCTCCAGACATTCTTGAGCGGTCTCCATAGATCTCTTCTCTATCTGGAGGACTTGAAGCTCATCTTTTGAAGACTTGATTTCCTTTTGTATGTGTTCAAACTTTCTCTTTAACCTATTATTTTCCTCCCTTTCCTTTCTAAGGGCATCTTTGAGCTAGGCATAGGATTTCTTGGACTGCTCAAGATCAGTCATTATTTTATCTACATTGTCCTCGGAAGCATGGATCAATGCAGCCCTTGCTTTGATAGTGAACTTGGGGTCTCTATATGTCTTGTATATGATAGTTGTATCATTTATCATTTTACTGGACTGCCCCCCAGTCTCGACCTTTCTCTCGGTCCTCTTCACTATCCTTTTCTTTTCTCGATCATAAAAGATAGTGCTGAAATTTGGTACCTCCTCTCCCTTCTTTTGCTCAAATGGGATTAGCCTAAGGGTGGGGACCATAGCCTATCCTGGTGTGCTGCCAGCAGCTGACTCAGGGTCTTGAATATCAAGGTTCCCCAAGTCCTGAGCCTGAATATCTGCTGTATCAAAAGTTGATTGCTCTGTCACTGTCTGTGTCTACTTTATCTTTTCTGCTTTCTGCTTCTTCATCTCCTCATCCATATTTCTTTTTCTTTCTTCTTCTTCACTCTTGGAAGCTTCTTCTACCTTTCTGGATGCCTCTTATGTAGCTCTTCTCTTTTCCTCCTCTTCTCCTTTGAGCCAGCCTTCGGCCTCTTGGTCTAGTCTCCTAGCCTCTTCATTTCTTTTTCTAGTTTCCTCCTCCTCGACCTTTGCCTGCTCATCCTGTCCTTTTCCACCTTTGGTGGTGATTTTATTTTTAAACCTTCTTCTTAAGGCTGTCATGTTTTTTTCACTATAGAAAATGGACTCCTCTCTGTCCCAGTGGCTAGTGTATTCAAAATGTACATTCGCCTCTTTGCAGTGCTCTACAACCTTATTCCAGGAGTCATTCCTGTGGAAACGCATTTCCCCAAAATGGAATTTCTCCAACTCTTCCACAAACTCATCGGCTTTATTCACCTTGGTAAACTTGTAGCTTCCCAATCTGAATGGCAAAGGAGGGTATGCTGCTTTCTTATGTTCAAACAGAAAGCTCCCTATGCCATCTAAAAAGACTTGTCTAACCGCCTCTTTGTGGACTACATAGTCTGTGGCATACTTAGGTATTAGTGAGGGTGCTCTAAAGCATCCTAACATTCTGAAATATAGTCCATATTCAGTCAAGTAATAGTATGCATACTCTTCGATCACCTGCAATGCCTCATCCGACATGCGGTTACACTCTTTCAAGAAAATCAGGGTATACAATGGCATAATGAAGTGCTCACACAATTCCTTGTAGTGACTATGGTATTTGTGGGCCCATAGTGGCTTGTATGATGAGTAGACTGGAGTCCTTTCTCGGTCCTAGATACACCTCAGATTGGGGAAGGGTTGGTTGCACAGTATGCAATCAATCAGTATAGAGCTCATGTAGAACTCTGATCTCTTTTGGGACACCCCTCCTAATGCTGATGCCATGCAGGCCGAGAGGCTATTGGACACAATGTTGGCCTAGTTGAACACGGTCCCCTGTGTTGCAACATAGAAAATGATAGGCACCCACTCCAATTTGAACCTTTTACTGTGGGACCTCCCGAAAATTATGTTCAGCATCAAGGCGATGAACCTGTAAGGGGCTCTTAGACTTGCAGTGTCATATTCTCCGGTCGGCCTAGTTCTAAAGTTTTTTCCATGGATGAGCATCCTCTTCAGTGTCTCGACTAGGTCCATCCTAATGGCCTTCAACCAGTCTTCAGTCAGGTATACTTGTGCTTCTGGTAAGTGATAGGATAGAGCCACATATCCAGGGCTATAAGCAGCATAACCCTATTTATCAACATTTTCCAGAATCATGGTGGTTACATCTGCCCTGGGAAGAATCCACCCAATCACCTCTGAGCATGGAAAGAGCTCAGGTCTAGTAGCAATTTTCATTAATGAAGACCTCTCTATATTGGCATAGATGTTTTCTTACTCAAAACCTATGTTAGGCACTTCTCGGTGCGTAATTAATCTGTAAATTCCCCCCCATTGATATTCAGGTTCTACACCACTTATGCATTTGGTGTCCTTGTAAGTGTACTCGACTCTGGTAATGATTTCGACTTCGGGTTCCTCTTCAACTACTAGAGCCTTCTTCTTCTGACGTTTAGACATCTTGAATTATGAGGGATTTCCCTGTCATGTACGCGAATGTATTTTAGGTTATGTTAGTTCATTCCCAGATAATATTTAAAGATAAAGACAACAATATAAGAATTTTACCTAATCTGTGCTAAACATGAGTGCAACTATGAAAAATAAGCAAACAATGTTCAAAACCAAATGCTCCTGCCCAAAGACTAAAACCAACTCACGCCCAACAATCTGCAGCTTTAACTTAGAATATCACAGCTGACGAATACCCCTCTCCTCTTGTCAACATGAACACAGTCCCGAAACCCCCTCTCGATGCTACGACCTACATGCTCCGCGAAAGACCACAAGGTGCCTAAACTAAAACCAGCTCATGCAAGAACGCTGCAAAAGATAGCACACTAGAAGACAAGGGGGAGCTTCTTGCTATAAAATGCAATTCTAAACCTAAAATGGGTCGGGTTTGTACTCGAGCTTGAACAGTCTCAGCCTAAGAGGGAACAACATCATGGTCCTGGTTCATGAAAATGAGAAATGTAGAACCAGAACCACGGCATCATGGCTGAAAAACCACAAAACGACCTCCCCGGACGGCCAAACACAGACTGGGGGAAAATGGTGCGGACAGCGTAACGGCCGTCTACACCAGTTTCCCTAGCAATCGAGTGCAGGTTGCAAAACCATAACGTCCGCGAGAGACAACATCAAGCAAAACCACAAAGAAACCTCTCCACCAAGCAGCCATACTAATTAGCTTGAATATATACAGGCTGGGATGGGGAAACCTACAGAAATACTGACCGTGGGGAGAGAAAAATCAACCAATCAAACAGAATGGAAAATGGGCACAAGGGCCTACCTGGCACTGTGCTATGTGACTAGTGGAGGAAAACTGTTGAACTTCCATGGCGGAGCCAGCTAGGAGTGAAGGTACCGATAGCAAGAATATTGGTCTACTCGAGTGAAAATGATAGCACAGAGAAAAGTCCAAAATAACAATAAAATAATAAACCCCCAAACTCCACTATATATATGCCCTGGTCAACTATAATCAGCAGGAAAACTAAACTCATCGGGTGGTAAAAGGCTAAGGGGATGGGCGAGCAAGTCACTATCGCCTCCGCAACGGCGGATGATAAAAAAGTGAGGACACCCACAATGGTGCTGGGAGCGGAACAAAACAAACTCACATCGGAACACGCGAGACTGAGGCTTCGGATCAACAGATGATTAGAGAGCCACAATGGTGAACGCGTAAATGAAACGAGTTCCACAGACCAGCAAAATCAGAGTCAAAAATATCAATCAAGTGAAAATATCAATCAAGCGGGAAATAAAAATCAAACTATCAGAATCCTAGCTCCTTCTAGAGCCGCAACGATGAGAGTTGACAAGAACCAAAGGTCGGCAGAACAAAATGGTGGGGATCGAAAGAGGATGAAACAAACTTTGGACCACTTCGCAGATCCCCTTCCACAATAGCGGAAGATAGATAGACAAAGGTTTCGACAAGATTTCAAAAATCATGTCGATAAAGAAAAATACATCGGAGACCAAAAACATTTGACTTCAGAATTGATGTCCGGTTCTTTTCCTCAACGACGGACGCATAGAAGACTAGACTCCTGACTCAAAGTCCAAAAAACTTCTGATGACAAAACAAAGTTAATTCAAACATTAAAACAATTCCTGCATAAAAGTAATCTTCATTCAAGCCTTAAGCAAAACCAAAACCCGGGCAAAAATGAACTAAAGGAGGGTCCCAAATTTTTTGAATTTTGGGAAATAGTTGTAGCTGAAACATGACCAAAATTATTACAAGAATATCAATAACCTAAAAACATCTATAGATATCTATTTGGTATTTTGGGTGCTACATTATTTATGTTCTTATCTTGAGAAATCAAGCCATATTTCTCATTTACTTCTCTTTTTGGTGGACTCTTTAGTATTTCAGCATAACTTTTCTTACCTCCTTTTTTATTGGTGACAGGAAAATTTTCTGGCTTATTTTCTTTAACAAACCCCAAACCAGACTTATCATTTGATGGTTTTTGGCTACTCGGAATGTTATCTAGAATCCTTGAGTTGTTCTCAAACTTTGATTCGATGGATCCTTCATCAAGCTTTCTCTTGAATTGTATGATCTCCTCTGCAAGTTTTTCAAACTCTTGTATTCTTTGTTTGAGCTGAAGGTTCAGATCCTTTTCAACTTTTTGGGATTCTAGAAGTTTGGCTTCCAACTGACTGATGATAAGTTTCGACTGTTTGTTCATCTTTCTGCTTTTGTCAAGTTCTTCAAGAGCACTGACAAGTTCAGCTCTTAGGTCCACTTCTCCCTCTACATCTGAGTCACTATTTGAGTTTTGAGTTTCTAGACCCATAAATAAGACTTCAGTTTCTTCAACTTCACTTTCATCTGAATCTTCATTGTGTTCCATGGTGTAAACAATTTTCTTGTTCCCATAGGGTTTTTTCTTGCTTCCTGGTTTACCTCTTCTGAATTTTGAAGTTTATTTTTCTTCATTCTCATCTTGTTTAGTGTAGGTGCATTTGGAGGCAAAATGTCCAATCCTTCCACAATTAAAACACTTTAACGGTAATTTTCCCTTGTACTTTCATGTCCCTTTCTCAATTTTACTGATGAAAAGAGATTCCTCATCATTTGGATTTTCTGATTGATTTTTTAAGGTGGACTTAAAAGCTGCTTCCTTTCTTGAAGATCCATTTTGTCCTGTTCTCATTTCGTATGCAGTGAGAATTCCATGTAGCTCATCCATTGTCATATTTTTAAGATCATCTCGTTCTTCTAAGGTGAATACTTTTGGGTTATACCTCATTGGCAATGTTCTTATTACTTTACCTACCACTACCTTTTCTTTTATTTTTCCTCCAAGCCCTATGATTGCATTAACAACTTCGTCAACACGAAGAAGATATTCACCAATATTCTCTTCTTCTTTCATGTTATGGCTTTCAAAATGACTTCTATATATTTGAAGTTTGGATTCTTTGACTTTAGATTCTCCTTCATATGTTACTTTTAATTTATCCCAAGCTTGTTTGGCATATGTGCATTGCATAACTTTAGTAAATACTGATTGTGTTAAGCCACTTAAGATTTCATTTAGGGCTTTGGTGTTGCCTTCATATTGACCTAGTTCTATTGTGTCTATAGGGTATTGATTTCCTATGTTATGATTTGTTTTAGTTGCTACCCAAACCTTCCACCCCAGGGACATCAGATGAAATCTCATTCTAACACTCTAGTATGCATAATTCTCTCCGATAAATAGTGGAGGTTTGTTAGTGGATAGTCCTTCTTGTTGATCCATTGTGTTCTTTGAATGGGGGTCTTCCTTCCAGTGGTTAAGTTGTTGCGAAGAGACCTTATTTGATACCAATTGTTGGTTTATCCAACAATACTGAGAGGGGGGTGAATCAGTATTTGACCTTTTTAAAATTAAAACACAAAATAATCAACAATTATATCACCGATTTTATCGTGGAAACCTCAAAGAGAAAACCACCAACTCATACTCATTAATAAGATGAATTTACAAAATTGTTTTATTTGCTACAACAAAAGGGATGTAAGATACACCCTAGGTTTTTCCTACAACTATAGATGGGAATGCTACAACACCCTTATGGTTTTTTGTTTGTTTTTAACAGACAAGGATACTACGACACCCTGTTCTCCAGCTACGAATGGAAGGAGGCTTCGACCCCCCTACAAACTTGTGGTCTGCCCTAGCACCACCCTGCCACCCTAATCTGATTTTATTCATACTATGGAATAGTTGTAAGCTATTCACTATGGAATCTATTAAACTTCTTAATATAGCCCCTTATTTAGAACACGAAAATTCATTTAAATACCGAGTACCTTCATCGTTTCAACGCAACTCTTCATTGTTGTGTCTTTTAAATTTGGGTCGTCATTGTTGGTTTACAAACACACCCAAATAACATTTACCTCTTCAATTCATCGCATTCCTTCACCAAATGTCAACATTTCATTCCTCTCTCATCCTCAGATCTCAAATTCGTAGTCTTGTTTATCGTTCTCTAATATTTCCACAATGCAAAACTCTTTCTGCAATGATATTTACTAGTTTTAATCGGATTCGTTAATCCTATTGTCAATTACGATTTGGACTGTAGATCTGTTCTACAGATTTCCTCCTTGAAATCCCCTTTTCGCATCAAAGTTACGTCACAATGATTTATGACCATTGATCTTCATCCGGCATTTTCCTGATCGTTGATCTCAGTTTGCGGGATGCGGGATGTCAATCATCCTTTTTATCCTTTCTGCAAACTTATTTTTGCAATTGTATTTCTACAGCACTAGTTCCACAGCATCTATCTTGATTTAGCGGAACTAACGTTAGTCATCCAATCTTTCCAGATTACGAGATGTGGTGATCTGATCTCGGGGGCGAGCCCAGAAAGTCATCGAACCCGCTCGAAACAATCGGGACCAATAGGATCGTTTTTCTGACGTTAGTGCAAGTGAAGATGAGCATAATATAAGTGTGTAACATAGAATCATCCACATGAAAATGAAAAATCATTCAAGCACATTAGGGACACAATTTAATTATGGAGTTCACCAGATCTCCTGGCTACGCCTCCGGGCCTACTCCAAAATAGAGTGACCAATCCATTGCAAATATGCACAAATACATAAGATACATCACAACGGATTCACCTATAGAGTCTTCATCATCTGTTCATCTCTACCGCCGCACCATAACTGCCTTTGATGGGTCACATAAGTGCAGAAGCTATAGGACTGAATCGAAGACTGCAGAAATTAAGCAAGCAAATGCCTGCCTCCTTTGTCTTGAGAAGTTGCCAAACTTAGACATGAAGATATTTTCCCAATGTAGCCAATCACACTCTTTCAACTGACTCTACGAGCCACGAACCTCGAGTGGATCAAAGACTTGCATTATGTTGCAAATCACACTCTTTCAACTGACTCTACGAGCCACGAACCTCGAGCTATGCCACACGATCTTCTGCAGGATAGTCTCAATAGACGACAATATGTTTGCATGACAAGTGCATCAATAAAACCAAAGTCACACTCTTACCAACTAATCCCTTCACCTTTGTCCTCGGGATGAGAGTGTAGATGGTCGCTACTTGCCTTTAAATGCAAATTGAAATGTTGCCTCCTCGAACTGACTCTGCTTCTTTGTCTCCTACGCTGGATCACCTTCGGACATGATGGAGCCATGCTTGCTCTCTGAGTTGGAACTACAAGGTTGGAGCCTCTCCATGAGCTTCTCCAATGGAGACCCCCAATGGGGCCTCTCAGATGCTTGCTTCCTCTATGGGCTACATCTCTCCAAACTTGACCTCCCTTCAAATGCACATGACAAGTGCTTAAATAGGAGAAGCTAATCTTGGTGGCATGATACATTTGATTATCCAAATTGGGATTAGTTACAAATTGGTTTGGCTTTTAAGAACATAAACCAAAAATATGGTTCATGCCCACATGCCCATGGGTTTTCACATTTAGTTACTTCCCCATAATGACATTTACAAAATCCAACAATAATCCATTACATAACAAAATCCCTTTTTTAAATAGCATGTTGGTTTTTCAACAATAAACCAACTTGTTACAACTTCTTTACAAATATGGCATGTTTGTTTTTGGTTACAACCATGCATTAACTTCATAACAACTCAAGGAATAAAATAAATGAGTAATATGTGAGTAATTTTTCCACTCACTTCAAATATTAATCATTTTACAATTTCTCATGAGTAAATGCATGAATGTCCTAAAACTCATTTCAAGCACAAATGCATGCATGCTAGTCATCATGCCACTTCATCACGCCATGTCACCATGCCACATCATCATGCCACATCAGCATGCCATGTCATCATACCACATCATCATGCCATTTAGCATGGCATGTCATCATGCCACATCATCATGCCATGTCAGCATGCCACATTATCATGCCATGTCATTAGAATGCACTTTTTTACTACCACGTGGCAGCTTGAGGGAGTGCCACGTGGCACTTCAACCAAAATTTTCCCTATTGGGGCCAAACTTCAAAACGCAATATCTTTTGCATCCGGAGTCCATTTGACACGCCGTTTGCACTGTTGGAATTGGATTGACGAGCTCTTCAACATGG
Source organism: Pseudotsuga menziesii (assembly GCA_001517045.1). NCBI lineage: Eukaryota > Viridiplantae > Streptophyta > Pinopsida > Pinales > Pinaceae > Pseudotsuga > Pseudotsuga menziesii. Next base: position 321,948 of record LPNX010304655.1, on the reverse strand, counting down.
TACTATTTTTGTTACAATATGATGATTTTGAAAATTGGCCTTTTTAGATCCTCCCGGATCATTCCTCCCCAATGGGAAGGATTTTGGTCCCCAAAAGCTTCTTGCAGGTATGCTCATCTACTTCTTGCTTCATTGGTTCCTGCACAAACTACTTCCAATTCCTGGATTTTCACACACTGCAAATTTTTGCTCATAACAGTCCACAACCTACAACACTTGTCAGCCTGCTCTGATACCACTTGATCTGATCCCGAGGGCGAGCCCGGAAAGTCATCGAACCCGCTCGAAACAATCGGGACCAATAGGATCATTTTTCTGACGTTACTGCAAGTGAACATGAGCATAATATAAGTGTGTAACATAGAATCATCCACATGAAAATGAAAAATCATTCAAGCACATTAGGGACACGATTTGATTACGGAGTTCACCAGATCTCCTGGCTACGTCTCCGGGCCTACTCCAAAATAGAGTGACCAATCCATTGCAAAGATGCACAAATACATAAGATACATCACAACGGATTCACCTACAGAGTCTTCATCATCTGTTCATCTCTACCGCCGCACCAAAACTGCCTCTGATGGGTCACATAAGTGCACAAGCTATAGGACTCAATTGAAGATTGCAGAAATTAAGCAAGCAAATGCCTGCCTCCTTTATCTCAAGAAGTTGCCAAAATTGGACATGAAGATATTTTACCAATGTATCCAATCACACTCTTTCAACTGACTCTATGAGCCACGAACCTCGAGCAGATCAAAGACTTGCATACTGTTGCAAATCGCACTCTTTCAACTGACTCTACGAGCCACGAAACTCGAGCTACGCCACATGATATTCTGCAGGATAGTCTCAATAGACGACAATATGTTTGCATGACAAGTGCATCAATAAAACCAAAGTCACACTCTTACCAACCAATCCCTTCACCTTTGTCCTTCGGGATGAGAGTGTAGATGGTCGCTACTTGCCTTCAAATGCAAATTGAAATGTTGCCTCCTTGAACTGAATCAGCTTCTTTGTCTCCTACATTGGATCACCTTCGGACATGATGGAGCCATGATTTCTCTCTGAGCTGGAAGTACAAGGTTGGAGCCTCTCCATGAGCTTCTCCAATGGAGACCCCCAATGGGGCCTCTGAGATGCTTGCTTCCTCTATGGGCTACATCTCTCCAAACTTGAGGTCCCTTCAAATGTACATGACAAGTGCTTAAATAGGAGAAGCTACTCTTGGTGGCATGATACATGTGATTCTCCAAATTGGGATTAGTTACAAATTGGTTTGGCTTTTAAGAACATAAACCAAAAATATGGTTCATGCCCACATGCCCATGGGTTTTCACATTTAGTTACTTCCTCATAATGACATTTACAAAATCCAACAATAATCCATTACATAAAAAAATCCCTTTTTTAAATAGCATGTTGGTTTTTCAACCATAAACCAACTTGTTACAACTTCTTTACAAATATGGCATGTTTGTTTTTGGTTACAACCATGCATTAACTTCATAACAACTCAAGGAATAAAATAAATGAGTAATATGTGAGTAATTTTTCCACTCACTTCAAATATTAATCATTTTACAATTTCTCATGAGTAAATGCATGAATGTCCTAAAACTCATTTCAAGCACAAATGCATGCATGCAGTCATCATGCCACTTCATCACGCCATGTCACCATGCCACATCAACATGCCATGTCATCATACCACATCATCATGCCATTTAGCATGCCATGTCATCATGCCACATCATCATGCCATGTCAGCATGCCACATTATCATGCCATGTCATTTGAATGCACTTTTTGACTACCACGTGGTAGCTTGAGGGAGTGCCACGTGGCACTTCAACCAAAATTTTCCCTGTTGGGGACAAAATTCAAAACGCAATATCTTTTGCATCCGGAGTCCGTTTGACACACCGTTTACACCGTTGGAATCGGCTTGACAAGAAATTCAACATGGCACTATTTTTTTTTCAATATGATGATTTTGAAAATTGTCCTTTTTAGATCCTCCCGGATCATTCCTCCCCACTGGGAAGGATTTTGGTCCCCAAAAGCTTCTTGCAGGTATGCTCATCTACTTCTTGCTTCATTGGTGCATGCACAAACTGCTTCCAATTCCTGGATTTTCACACACTACAAATGTTTTCTCATAACAATCGACAACCTGCAACACTTGTCAGTTTGCTCTAATACCACTTGATCTGATCCCGGGGGCGAGCCCGAAAAGTCATCGAACCCGCTCGAAACAATCGGGACCAATAGGATCATTTTTCTGACGTTAGTGCAAGTGAACATGAGCATAATATAAGTGTGTAACATAGAATCATCCACATGAAAATGAAAAATCATTCAAGCACATTAGGGACACGATTTGATTACGGAGTTCACCAGATCTCTTGGCTACGTCTCCGGGCCTACTCCAAACTAGAGTGACCAATCCATTGCAAATATGCACAAATACATAAGATACATCACAATGGATTCACCTGCAGAGTCTTCCTCATCTGTTCATCTCTACTGTTGCACCATAACTGCCTCTGATGGGTCACATAAGTGCACAAGCTATAGGACTCAATCGAAGACTGCAGAAATTAAGCAAGCAAATGCCTGCCTCCTTTGTCTTGAGAAGTTGCCAAACTTGGACATGAAGATATTTTCTGAATGTATCCAATCACACTCTTTCAACTGAATCTACGAGCCACAAACCTTGAGTGGATCAAAGACTTGCATAATGTTACAAATCACACTCTTTCAACTGACTCTACGAGCCACGAACCTCGAGCTACGCCACACGATATTTTGCAGGATAGTCTCAATAGACGACAATATGTTTGCATGACAAGAGCATCAATAAAACCAAATTCACACTCTTACCAACCAATCCATTCACCTTTGTCCTTCGGGATGAGAAGTGTAGATGGTCGCTACTTGCCTTCAAATGCAAATTGAAATGTTGCCTCCTCGAACTGACTCTGATTCTTTGTCTCCTACGCTGGATCACCTTTGGACATGATGGAGCCATTCTTGCTCTCTGAGATGGAACTACAAGGTTGGAGCCTCTCCATGAGCTTCTCCAATGGAGACCCCCAATGGGGCCTCTCAGATGCTTGCTTCCTCTATGGGCTACATCTCTCCAAACTTGAGGTCCCTTCAAATGCACATGACAAGTGCTTAAATAGGAGAAGCTACTCTTGGTGGCATGATACATGTGATTCTCCAAATTGGGATTAGTTACAAATTGGTTTGGCTTTTAAGAACATAAACCAAAAATATGGTTCATGCCCACATGTCCATGGGTTTTCACATTTAGTTACTTCCCCATAATGACATTTACAAAATCCAACAATAATCCATTACATAACAAAATACCTTTTTTAAATAGCATGTTGGTTTTTAAACCATAAACCAACTTGTTACAACTTCTTTACAAATATGGCATGTTTTTTTTTTGTTACAACCATGCATTAACTTCATAACAACTCAAGGAATAAAATAAATGAGTAATATGTGAGTAATTTTTTCACTCACTTCAAATATTAATCATTTTACAATTTCTCATGAGTAAATGCATGAATGTCCTAAAACTCATTTCAAGCACAAATGCATACATGCTATTCATCATGCTACTTCATCACACCATGTCACCATACCACATCATCATGCCATGTCATCATGCCACATCAGCATGCCATGTCATCATACCACATCATCATGCCATTTAGCATGCCATGGCATCATGCCATGTCAGCATGCCACATCATCATGACACATTATCATGCCATGTCATTAGAATGTACTTTTTGACTACCACGTGGCAGCTTGAGGGAGTGCCACGTGGCACTTCAGCCAAAATTTTCCCTGTTGGGGCCAAACTTCAAAACACAGTATCTTTTGCATCCAGAGTCCATTTGACACGCCGTTGGAATTGGATTGACGAGCTCTTCGACATGGTACTATTTTTGTTGAAATATGATGATTTTGAAAATTGGCTTTTTAAAATCCTCCCAGATCATGCGGGATTTCAACTTTCCGCGAACTTCTTTTCACAATCTCTTTTTTTGCAACGGTATTTCCGCACCGTTGATCTATTTTTGGCGGGATTGATCTCAGCCGTCCTATATCCAGATTTGCGGGATGCAAGATGCAGGATCATGATTTTCAATTTTCACACTCCCACAATTTCCTTTCTGCAACTCTGTTTCCGCATTGCGGGATGTGGAATTGTGCTTTCTAGTTTTTCAAACTTCCACAATTTTCGTTCTGCAATATGTTTTTTTCGCATTGCGGGATGTTCCCTAACCATTGGATCTTGTGCGGGATCAATTCCCACCATTCAATCTTGATCTTTCAAAATTGATCCTCATTCACTTGATCTTTTTATTCCATGTCACCATATGTGTCATGCCACATGCCCAACTCTACCATGCCATGTCATGACTACCTTAGTCTTTTACTAAGTAGGTTCAACCATCATATACGCTAATTATTCCTTTGTCATTTGTGAACACCTTTGACATCAATGACAACTATATACTCAACATCACTTGCCTGGGGTGCTCCTACCATAGATTCTCTTCCATTCATATTGAAGATGGCTACCCCTTCCTTCATATTTCCCAAGTAGTCTTAGACTTGGAAATACTTTTTCATTGCAAGAAACCAAGCTTCAGCTTCTTGACCAGATTTTACCTAACCATTAAAGGTGGAAGGCCTTTCCTTCTTAAATTCATCACGTGAACTGTTCATGTGAGATGAAGAGCTTGAATCCCCAGTGGATCCTTCCGATCATATTATCCACTAGAAGACCCGTTTCTTCTTCTACCACTACTCCTACTTCCTTCTGGATTTACTACTCGATGCCCAAAGTTCATCTGCCTTTAGATGTCTGTCAAACTCTGCAACAAGGCTTCATTCAGTTGATTATGCTCTTCCTGAGCTTTGATCATTCTCTCATTGTCTTCTTTGCAACTCTGCAATCCCACCCTTAGGATTCTCATGGTGGCTGGAATATCTTGGGGAGTCTCTTGATATCTTCTCCCATTGGATTTTGTTTCAGTGTTTCTGACCCATATGTTTTCCCCCATAGCATCTGCCTCATTCTCATAGGGATCATGTGCATCATTCATGCTGTTGATTCTCATGGCCGAGCCAAAACCAACTTTCCCAAACTGCATTATGACTCTGCAAAATGTGTTAATAAACACCCTTGTTAGCTGCATGACAATTTCATAAATTAAAAACCACTAACCAACTATTTGTTGCAGTTTTTTCTCTCTGCAAACATATTGAACTTAATCCATTTAGGCCCAATGTTGTAACAATAGTACACAAGAGACCAAGGTTCCATACCACTCTATAACACAAAAAAACATTACAGAATGCATAACAATACTCTGCTAGATCACGCTATGTCTGCGAACAATGAACCACACTGAACAACCTGTTCCCTAACTTAGGATAATGAACAATGCATCATGAAATCTGGATGGAATGGGGATGACCAAAACGTTCTGGGCTACTCTGAAAATGACGAACTGGGTACGCATCCCTGCGATTACTTGCTTTAGAAGCAACAATGCGGCTTCCCTAGACTATAGGCTGTAGGTTTGCTCAGACTGCAAGCCGGCTCAATCACGAAACCAACTTCCATGCCTTGCTCTACCCAAGGAATTAACTGCCTCAACCTCTCTTCTAGAAGAATTGAATGATTGAGTATAGAGGTCAGAAAGGTAGCTGAGGGTTTATGGGTTCTCCCATTGAAATCTAGCCTCACCCTATGGTTCAGGGGTTTAGATAAATCCCCTCCCTATTCCTTGTGAAATCACGCCCCCAACTCTTTCGTTGCAGTGCATAGATAGTTGTGGTATTTTATTAAATTGTATATTTACATGATATCTCAAAATATAAACTGTGCTTGACCATCACGAGAACCATCGACATCAACCTTGATCGTCGATGCATAAAACACCAAATCAAGGATAGGGCCTTGGCCTTGAGCTCCTCTCCATGATTTAAATGCAATACATAAATCATGTACAATTTTAATACCATGGGGTCAACATCGGGGTGTTACACTTATGAGTCAGTTTCTAGGTTTAGATACTGAGAAATATGTTACTGAGTCCTCAATGAGTCTGTTGTTCACAATCAGTATTGGTTAAGTTGAGTCAAAGGGGTCAATTTAGTTAAGTCAGTCTTGTTTCGTTAAATTTGATGAGTTTCTAGCTGAGAATATTCATTCATAGCTAGTTGACTTCCACAACACCATATGTTTCAGGTTCCAATCATATTTGGTTAAAAAGTTCTTATTTTTTAATGAGGAGAACTTACAATTTCTCGATATGGTTCTCACTAATGAGATGAACATATATTTAGAAAATACATGAACCTTCTCATGTCTGAGGTATATAATGATTTTTTTTCAGGAAAAAATTCCCAGAGTGTTACCTCTTATGAAAGAAATGATGCAATTTTCTCCTGAGAAAAGAATTGGAGACTAGTTTTTACTGGAGGAAGGTGCATTGATCAGACTGTATGGATTTGCTTATCAACCTTACATTTTACCTATTTTTTTAAATCCCAGGATATTTGCCTTAGAGTTGATTAGGAAGAAGCTTATTGTGGAAAATGAACACTTTCTCAGTTTCAAAAAGTCATATGAAATCAAGTTTCCATGGGAGGTTGGCCCATTCATCATAAAAAACAAGGATGCTTTTCCAATGGTGGAAAATTTACTAAAGGAAATGAAGTTTCAGAATGATGTAGCTCTTAATTATGATCCCCACCATATTATATCCATCAAAATACATGTGAACAAAAATAAACCTTTTGAACATCATGAAATTGCAGGTTTGGCCTTGTAATAACCCAAAAATTCGTAAAATTTAAAAAATTTCAAGTGATAAAAAATGTCTAAAGTCACTGCTAAGTACCTACTAATGGTTAGCAAAAAATGAAACAGTTTATAAAGGTAAACAAGGATTTTCATCTTTATAATATTTTGAATAACCTATAGACCTAATCCTAAAAGCTGAGTTAGTGCTTTTGATGACTTAGCAGTTGTGATTCTTTCAGAAATAGAAAAGAACTTGTATTTTGTTGTTGCTAGATATACTGATGATTTCTTGGTTGTTAAAACTCCATAATGACATTTAAAAAACAACATATGCATGGGTAAAGAAAACATGATCTAGTTATTATGCCCACGGAAGTCAAGTTCCGACTTTTGCTTAGTTTAAGCACACATTTGGAGTCTAGTCTTGAACATAAGTATATGATTCTTTGGAGATAAAAACAAGGGTAAACTTCATGTTCCTAATTAAAATTTAGCCTATTTTATTGAACAAGAGTTAACTATAAGAACTCCTAATACCATACACTCAAAGATGTATCTCCATCTCACCTTCTCCTAGGTTTAACATTATCTATTTCTCATTTATGTATATTGACTATATCTTCAAACAAGTTAATTTGGTAAAACTTTGGGATAAGTTTGTTGATCAACCAATAATGTTTAGATACTAACCATATGTCTATCTGACTATATTCTTGCATACATGGTTGAAAAATAAATTATATTAACTTAGCTTAGCTTATCCTAGAAGACACCTTCCATTTTAATTTTGCATTTCGTAAACTAAGTATCGCACAACTCCAAGGTATTATTATATCATTGCAATCATATAAAAATGCATAGTTTATAATGATTAAAGATTTCATTAAAAATCAATTTGTTTGCAGCAATGACTATAGAACTTCTACCCACGCTGGAGAAATATTTCGAAGGGCACATGGAATGGTTCTATCCATGAAAGGATTGACTTATAACTAAAATCCCTACTCATTTGTTTTTGCAGAGCGAGGGTTCCTCAGTATAGTTATCCAAGCTATGATCTCGCAGCCATTGAAAACCTATAACCACCTCCATGCTTGGTAGACTGCTTCAGAACCAAAAGTTATGAGCTATTTTGAGAGAGGTCGTGAGGTGGTTTCGAGCTTTTTGACTGCTGTGTATAGAAAAGTGGTTTTGGCCACCGATGGCGAACTGGGATTTTTGTTTTTGAATCACGGTTCATGTGCTTCTGCCAAGAGTTGATTTCTTCCTTCTTGGTAATACATTACTCTTTGAGGTTCCAAAATCTATTGCTGGAGAGTTATCTCCATGAATTCTCCAAACAAAAGAAAAAATATTGTCAGGTAAAAATACCCAAACCGAGTTTTTGTTTTACAACAATGACAATACATATTCTTTAAAACCAAGACTGTATCTAACACTTGTCCTTCTTGTGCAGGTTATTTTTACGGTGAAAGGGGTTAGATAGAAGCTCGACTCACCCATTTATGGTTTGATAAACTCTGGGTAAGCCCTGGTCGCACTAAGGGTTTTTCTCCAGCATTCATGTGGTGGTCCGAATGGAAAGAAACTTGGTTGCTGGTTGTAAACTCCGCTTGGGTTTTTACTGTTAGTTACTTCTTTTTGTTTTAGTATGATTTCGAAACCCTAGAGGGTATTGTGTGCAGGAAAGTCAAAGGCTATAGTATCCATGACAATGTGGTTTAGTGATAGTGCCTTTACGGCCTGTAATGATGTAAAATCTTCAAGTTTTACTTTCAGCTTTAAGTCGTAACCTTTAAATTATATTCACTGGTAGTTTATTCAATGAGACTTGTAAACGACTTACAGGGTTTTTACCTATATTGAAAGAATAGTTACTATTTCATTCTATTACTTTGTATAGTTGAGTTTTAAACAGATCTAAGCCTCTACCTATAATTATAAAGGCCAAAAGCCATTACTTCTTATTTGATTTTGTTTTTATCAAATTATTATAATGTTATTTTAATTTAATATTATGTAATTTATAATGATTTACAGTGCAATTTTTTATGGGAAAATTTACTATGTTAAAGAGTAATATTAGTACTCTGTTTTACTCTGAAGGGTTAATAGATAAAATAACCGACAGTTCTGTAATATAAAAATTTTTACCCGATTAATTTTAACTCAGTTATTCTATTTTACCTTCAGTGATTTTACATCTGTTAAATTTTTATTTAAAAAGTAAATTTATGCAAGTTTGTGAATAGGATGAAAACTGTCTTTCATAACCCTAGGTGATTGCCTTGAGGTTACAGTAAAAACATATGTTTTAATACAGAAACAAATATTATCTTGGAACAAATTATTATAAGAAAATATCAAGTACAACCTAGTTCTAAACCCTAAGTGATAGTTTGTTTACTATTCTTATGTTTATTTGTTTAACTTTACCTATTGTGTTTATAATGAATAATAGTATTAATAATATTTATATGTTAGTATGATTACTAAATATCTTTATATACATATATTCAGTTGTTGTCTGAAGTAGATACATTCAATAGATAGAGTGTTTACTATTGTTTCTAAAGACTGAATCATATGCAAACTATAGAATAATTTAGTTACATTTTTCATTCAGAGTTAAATAAGAATCATCATATCTACTTAAACACCAAGTTGTACTAGAGTACTTCCTATACCAGGTGTGGAAAAATACAGTATGGCAATCTATTTCTATTTATTTCTCATTTAGCATATATAATACTATTTCTAACATAATCTGCAAATTACTACGTCCATCAAAACACAATTACTCTTTTCTTCATAAACCCTAATAAAATACTAACATGCCTATATTTGAAAACTAGTAAACATTTCACTGAAGACAGTAAATAAATATAATAATCTAAAACAATTAGAAACCTGTCAATGATGAGGTGACAACAACTTAAGGAGGTTGTTCCTCCCAACCAACTCTTGCAGAAAGCTTAGTCTGCACTTCCTCAGGACCCCTGAGCCTGTTTCCTGGTCCTCCTGGTAGAGTATTGGGTGAAGGATGTATCCTTAAGACCTTCTATCACTTGACTGGTCAAATTACAACAATAATCCAATCCTGCTCATAGCAGTAAGAACTTCAGCCTAATAGCTGCATAAGTTCAATCTCAGCAATTAACCCCTAAAACTCACTTCAGTAATCCCCTCCATTGAATTTCTCATGTGCACTTCATTCACCCTAAATGGTCACTTCTCATAATGAGCAGCCTCAACTATCTTCAATGTGAAATTTTATAGAAATGCCTAGGTCTTCTGGGTCAGTTTTCACTTAATGAGCCACCTACTTCAATTCCACTTTCTTGGGGAATCATGACCACAAATATAGGGAAGTTTCCACCTGCAACAGCTAGAAGTAGTTTGAGGATGCTGCCACTTGTCAGTATACTCTCCACCCAGTCTCCTCCACCAAGTGACTAGTTAACAGTCTTTTAANTTTATTTATAAATAAAATATTTTGAATTACATTAATTATTCTTGACCCCACTTGGTCATCAATTACAAACTTAGCATAAAATATAACATAATGTTCCTCAATAACATTAAATTGTTTTTTGCAAATTGGGGCATGTGACAGGCCTAGTGTTCCAATTGGATGGATTATCCTCATGAAACACAGAGGGATGATGATATGCAGCAAGGTTCCACTTCATCAATGAAGGATGCCAATTCCACACAGCCAGACCCTTCAAGTATTATTCCAGCAGCTGAGAAGATTACACCCATAGCAAGTCACTCTTCAAGGACTAACAAGAGATACTTCTTTGATGCTATGGATACAGAAGAAGAAGGAACTGCTAATACATGAAAGAAACATAAGATTGAAGAAACATGATAGATAGTATAGGTAGCAGATGTCAAAGGAAAGAATAAGCACACGAAAGTCAAAGGACCAACCTTTGAAATCAAGGAGTATGCCTTCTCTGAGACACCTAAAGACTCTAATTCTCAGTTCAAAACCAGAGTTCAGCTATTTGACAAGCATAAAGATGACAAAGAGGTTATGATGGATGGATAATTGAAGCTGTATGTTGAGGTTAGGGAAATTTATGACAAATATGTGTCCTTGGTGACTATTAGAGATCATAGTCAAAACACCTTGAACCTAGCAATAAAAACTAAGAACACAGTTGCTAAGATGAAGATGAGTTTAGAAAACATTCCTATACTTTATATGATTCATCTACACAAACAGACTGGAGATATCATATATACTAATTTATTGAAAGAAACATTGAAGGTTTCCAGGTTGCAATCCACCAAAAGAAAAATTGAGAACCAACTAAGGCAAGAAAAGGTGGAAAACAAGGCTCATCAACAACATATTGAAAAGTTGCAAGTAGACTCTATTGGTTATTGACAGTCAAGCAGACAAAGTGGCCTCAACTCAAAATTTACTGAAAGAGAAAGAAAACATCATTCAAATGTTAAATAAAAAACCAAAGATTCCATCTACTCAACTCATACAAGCTATAGAGCTAACAGAGCTAGAAAAGGAGAAGTAAACATTGACTGGTGAATTAAATTACTGTAAGACAAAGCTACAGAAATTTGATGAGGAAAAGAAGCAATGGGAAAGAGACATGTGTATTTTCGTTGAAAGTGACAAGTCTCTTAAGGACAAACATGATGAATTGGAAAAGAAGTTATAAGAAAAAGAAAAGGAACTTAAGGTTAGAATAATTTCACCTTTTGTGGAATCTGACGAACAATCTATTGTTTAGGCCATGTCACAAGTCAGTTTAAAGGAATTGGAGATTGTTGGATTGAGTAATAAAAACAAGAATTCAAAAAATATAGCCTTGAAAAGGCCCAACTGGAAAGGAAATCTTGGGAAGCTAAATGTAAATAGTTGTCAGATAAAAATGTCAATCTTATGAAATGGGTAATAGGACAACTGCATGCTTAAGGGGCCAAGCACATAATCTGGGATGTACGTATAGCTGAAGCAACAAAATTGGGGCCTTACTTAGACTATATTTTGGACAAAGAAATTGTAATGCAATCCTCTAGGAAAAGTGTAACAGCGATGAAAGAGAAGTTACATAAGAAGCCCATAGAGACTGCTAACAACACCATTGATTTTCTGAATGGTTTGATAGAAGATGAATTGAAAGTAGCAAACATCAAAGATAGAATTTCTATTATCACTTCGGCAAGGAAGGTCATGAATAAACACCAGCATTTGGACACTGCCGAAGCAAAGATTGACATCATGACACACCAAGTGAAGATTTTTATGGACATGTTTGATCCATTGTTTAAGAAGGGGCTTCTGTTCTTCTAGGAAGAGAAAGGTATTATGATTTCCCAAAAATAATATCATGATCATTTGATTGCATGTAGATTAGATCATAGAAAGCTCGAAGATATGAAACAATCACTATCGAAAATGGCGATAGTGGATAAGTTAACATATGATTTTGAAATGCTATTTTCCTTTAAAGCCATGTGTGCATGCTTACCAGACTTTTCATATAGAGACCACATGGAGCTGAGAGTGATGGAAAAATAAATGTCCAGCTTGGACCTGTCATCTGTTGATTAATGGAAATTTGTCGAGAAGTATGGAAGATCCAAATACAAGTTACATCCATGAAGATTGTCAAAGATTATTGTTGAAGACTAGTTAACTAGGAGTTTAGTTTATTTTTCAGAAGTAGTTATTAGTTAAGAATGTAGATGACATATGTAAAAGGCAATTATTTCCTATTTTTAGAAGTTTTATATTTCAGCTCATGGAGCGATTTTGTATAAGAACAAGTTTTTGTAATGAAGAAAGGGTGGGAACCCATGAGAATTCAACTTTGTATTTTGAGATCTATCTTTTAATAAAATCATAGAGCCAAACCTGGAATTTTGTAGAGATTCATGTGTTTTGTTTGTTATAGTCTGTATTTTCCTTTTCTCATGTGAATGTGTTTCCTATTATTTACTTCCATAATGTTTTCTCTTTCATGTTTGAAATTAGTTTTTAATAGAACAAAATTCATAATCATGTGCTCTAGCTATTGATTTCAAACATTCACAAAACTTGTTCATCTAAATTTAATGTTGGATTCATCCTAGTTAGATGCCCACATTAATGGCATGTTCTTCATTTCTTCTATAATCACCAGACCAAAGCATTTTTACTGTAACGATATTGCTACCTTTCCTTTGTTAAAGTTTCCATGCAATACACTGTGAATTTTATAATTATTTTGACTCCATTCCCAATGTGTACTTTCCTTGTTTCAACCGACAACAATTTTAAATTTTATTTCTTGTTCATATATATGGCCTTGTGAAAATAAATATTTGAGGGATCCCTCTATGGAGAGAAATAAGCTAGTGTTATTTCCTAAAGCTTGTTTTTGTGGTTACCTTGAGATTTGCCTTTTTACAACCAGAGGTACATTTTGAGGGCTAACATATTGACACCATTGCTGGGGAACGAGAGTTCAAATCTTCCCCAAGAGAACGACAAGGATATTTCAAGAAGACAAAATTTCTATGGGAAAATAGAGGTTCTTACATTGAGGTCGATTGTACATTTTCCTTGGCGACTCTATGTTGATTTTCAAAGAATATTTTTAGAAGACATATTGGGTTCCAGGAGGGCACAAAAATGAGTTAATCCTAATTTTGAAATTTTACACAGTGTGGAAAACCCATAGAGTATATTTAGATGTAGAAGTGGAAAAGAAAAGGCTAGTACTTCTCATACTGAAAGGTCTTTGTTTCAAGAAGAATTCTATAGTTTTCAAGATTTGGATTTGGGAATAAATGTTGGAAAGCCTTTATTAAGATCAAAATCAGAATCAGACTTAAAACAAACAAAAATCAATCCAAATAGCTTTGAATCATACTTGCTAGATTCCCCGTGGAACAATTTGCAAAACACTGTAAAATCATAAGGAAATAAATCTCCCCCTCAAACTTTTTGGCTTCAACCTACAAGCCCTATTCATAGTCCTCCTCAAATCCCTCATGTTGTTCAAAATCCTCCTAGACCAATGGAAGCCAGGTTTGCTCCCTTATATTTTTCTGCTGTGTTGCGTGATTTACCCACTATTCACAGAGAATATCCTTATATGACGGGGAAGGGAATTTTACAGCAAGACAACATATGGATAGATTTGAGGACTTTATTGATTTCGAGGAAGTGGACCATGATGATGAAAAATTGAGGTTGTCTACATTGATTTTTTCTGGAGAGGCAAAAATATGGTTTAAATACTTGCAAGCAGGCTCCATTCCCTCTTTTGAAGCTTTCCAGACATTGTTTTTAGATAGGTGGGAATCCAATAAGAACCCTTTACAAATACTGTCTCAATATAATTATATGAAAAAATGGAACTTTGAGTCTGTACATGAGTTTTCCAGTAGATTCATGAAGGTATACAATTCCATTCCTGTTGATATTAAATCCTTGGTAGGTGCTGCTAAATTTCACTATGCAGATGCTTTTGAGAGTGATTTTTCCCTGTTATTAAGAGAAAGAAAATCTACAATTTTTCCTGCAATGTTTAAAGATTCCTTGGAGGTAGAGGAAAATTTGATGGCTTATGGGAATATGAAAAATAGAGTGGAGGAAGATAGGAGAAGATAGAAAAACAAACCATCTACCTTTGCCCCTTCCTTTGCAAGTGCTTTAAAGTTTGAAATGATGATGAAAACTATGGAAAGATTGATGGACACGTTGTCTTTAGACAACAGACCACCTAATAGAGAGAAACCTGAGAATCAAATAATAAATCCAAATTTTTGAAGACCTCCTCCTCCTCAAATAAATAAAAAAAACCCTGAAGATCAACAAATCAGACCCCCTTTACCTAAAAATTATGTTGATGAGGGAGGAGAAGATCCAATGGACAATCAGATTCATCACTTTGATGATATTGATTTTGACTTATACCTTACTGAAGAGGAGCATAATTTTTTTTCTCAAGAAGATGACAATAATATTTATGAGATAGATTATGAACAATATCAGAGAGGTTATCAGAATGCCATTAATGATTTTCAAAAGAATTTGAAATTGAGAAGTCATGATGTGATAATAAATAAATCAGAAGGCCCAATCCAAATCAACCTTCCAATATCCAACAAAATTTAGAAAAAGAAAAAAGAAAAAAAGAAAGATACTAATGTACAAAAGAATTCATAAAATAAAGAGCAAAAGTCAAAAGAAAATAAACAACCAGTGCCAGTTGATGTATATAGAGCAACTTCATCCTTAAATTTGCAATCAAAATTGTCAAAGATTAAAATTTATATCCCCTTTAATGAGTTTTTGAGGAACAACTAATACATAGAGAAAATCACTAAAATGGTCAATAATCAAGGTGATTATCAGCCAGATATTCTAGAGGTAACAGATGATGCTCCCACTATTTTCCTTGGGCCTAAATTTGAAGATACAGATGAAGAGGAAGTACCTCCTTTTTATCTAAGTTTGAATGTCCATGATATGATTTTCACAATGCCATGCTTAATTCTGGTGCATCTCATAACCTAATGCCAAGGGTGGTAGTGGAAATTTTGGGATTGGAGATTACTAGGCCTTATAAAGACCTATATTCTTTTGATTCTAGAAAAGTAAGATGTCTGGGATTGATTAAAGATATGGTGGTAACCCTTGCACAACTTCTAGCTAAAAGTATTGTCATGGATGTTGTAGTAGATAACATTCCTCCTAAGTTTGGCATGTTATTGTCAAGATTTTGGGCATTAAAGTTGAAAGGAACATTACATATGGATATTTCATATGCCACCATTCCTTTGTTTGGAGGAAACAAAAGACTGTGTAGAGAGAAGAGGTTAGCCTATGTGGTCGGCAGTCAAGATAAGCCTGAAAATCATCCTATTTATGTTGTTGATACCGATTTAGGATCCTCTATATTTTTTAATGATTTCCCTCACGCTGATCCTAAAGTTCCTTTGCAGATTGAGTTTAAAGAGAATAAGGAATTTACAAAAAGATAGGAAGCCTTAGAAAAGAAACATAATGAAGAGGGATTGTGGACTATGTATTTTGATGGGTCCATAAGTAAAGATGGGGCTAGTGTTGGTGTTTGGATTATCTCTACAAACATAGATTTCAAGGCTTTATCTTATAAACTGACTTTTAAGTGTACAAATAATGTGCCCAAGTATGAAGCTCTGATGTTGGGTTAACACGCTTTGAAAGATATGGGAGCAAAGAGAATAGAAGCATTTGGGGATTTAGAACTCGTGGTGAATTAGGTGAATGATAGTTACCAAACAAAACATACCAAAATGAGGGAATACATGAATGAAGTATGGGACATGTTTGGAAACTATTTTACAGAACATAAAATCTGCGTGGTCCCCGGGATAGAAAATCAGGTAGCTCATTCTTTAGCTACAACTGTTGGTAGTTTCAAAAATCTCATTTATTCTCAAAATAACTATAAAGTCCAAGTTGTAAATAGACCTTCAATACCCAATAAATCCAAGTATTGGAAGGTTTTTGATGATGATATGAATATTAAAATAGTTTTGGAGATGTCAGATGAGTTTGTAAATACTCAAATAGATACAGAGAATGAGAACTTAGAAAAATTCCAAGATGATGTACAATATGAAGAAGAAGATGTTGAAAAGAAAAAATTGAAAAACATGATAGGGGGAAAAGATATAATCCAGTTAAAAAGTAATTTCATTCTAAGAGGTTTGATCCCCCTAGAAAACTTATTTGATCAAAATGATGTCACAAAGGGCCCTAAAGTTCATCCTACTGAGAATGTTGTTGAAGATCAGAACATAGGTACTAAAGAAACACCTTGAATTGTGAAGTTGTCCAAAAATTTTCCTGCAAAAGAAAAAGAGGAATACATAAATTTTATGAAGAAGTACAAAGATTTATTTTCCTAGAGTTATGAAGATCTGGAGGAGTATGATACTTCTATCATATGACACACTATTCCAATCAAACCTAGAGAAAATCCATTCAGACAGAAGTTGAGAAGAATTAATCCTATGTTGTTGCATGTGATAGAAAAATAAATCAAGAAACTATTTAATGCCAAACTTATTGTTACAAAGTATCATTAAAAGGAAACTATCATTTACCTAAGATGGACCATATTCTGCAAAACTTAGCAGGAGCTGAGAGGATTTTCACCATGGATGGATTATCAGGTTATAACCAAATTAAGGTGCTTCCTAAGGACAAAGAGAAAACTGCTTTTACTACACCTTGGGGTACTTTTATGTATTGCAATATGCCCTTTGGTTTAATGAATGCAAGGGCTACCTTTCAAAGAGTAATGGATATAGCGTTTGCAGAAGAAAAGGATAAATTTGTAGTGTTCTATATGGATGCTATAACTGTTTATTCTAAGTCTGACAAGGATAATCTTAAGCATTTGGAGAAAGTTTTTTTGAAGTGCAGAAAGTATGGAATCTCACTCAATCCCAGGAAGTCAATTTTTTCCTTAAAAGATGGAAAAATGATAGGATACATTATTTCTAAAGAAGGAGTTATGATTGATCCAACAAGATTCAATGTTATTTTGAAGGTTGAAGAGACCTGGAGTAATAAAGAGGTGCAGTCATTTATTGGATAGGTGAATTTTCTGAGGAGATGTATTCGTATTTTTGCTGAAATTATGAGAAACATTACAAATATGCTAAAGAAAGGAAATGAGATAAAATGGACAGTGGATGCCAAAAATTCCTTTAAAGATATTAAAAAGGCCATCACCGAAGCTCCAATTTTAGTGAGTCTATATTTTACTAAAGATTTCCTAGTATTTTCTTGTGCATATGAGCATACTATTGTTGGAGTCCTACTCTAGAAGAACAACCAAAATCTTGAGTAGCCTATTGCTTTCTTCAACAAGGTGTTGAGAGATGGAGATCTTAAGGATCATATTATGGAAAAACATGCCTATGCTTTGGTGAAATCCTTGAAATATTTTAGAGTATATATTCTTCATTCTCATATTGTTGCATATGTACCAAGTAATGTAGTAAAGATTATCCTCACTCAAACAGATCCAGAAGGTAAGAGTGCTAAGTGGATTGTTGTGCTGTTGGAGTATGATCCTGAAATCAAGCCTACAAAGTTGGTCAAGGGACATGGGCTTGCTAAGTTAATGACAGATTCTAATTGTGAATCTCTACAACTCAACTTCTTGTCTAGTCATTTAATTTTGCTTGATGTAGGATTACAAGTATTTCCAGATTTTACTCTTTCTCCATGGTACAGTGATATCTTATAAGTGTTGCAAAACTTACAAGCTCCTACAGGATTGAGTATAACAAGAGACAGATCTGTTAAATTGAAGGCTACAAAATTCCGTATTATGAATCAATATATGTACTGGACGGATCTTGGTGGTGTGTTATTGAATTTCTTATTGGAAAATGAGGCTCAACAAACAATGAAGGAATTTCATCAGAAATATTGTTGAGAACATCACTCTTGGAAGGTAATAGCTAATAAGATTTTGAGAGCTATTTTTCACTATCCTTCTATGTTTTTTGACATTTATAAGGAAATTACTACATGTCATCAATGCCATATTTTTTATGGAAAGAGAAAGTTGGATCCACTGCCTCTTAATCTAATTTCAATTGAGGCACCCTTTTAGTAATGGGGGTTAGATTTCATTGGGAAAATCAACCCAAATTTTTCAGTTCAGCAAAGGTGGATTCTAACAGCAACATATCACTTCACAAAAATGGATTGAAGCCATACCAACTAAGAGAGCCATTGATGTTGTTATCATGGACTTTTTAGAAAATAATATCTTGTCCAGGTTTGGTTGTCCAAGGAGGATTATGATAGATAATGCAATTTCCTTCAAATAAAAAAAGATGGAAATTTTTTGTCATAAGTACCACATTAATTTGAATCATTCCACTGCTTATTATCCACAGGGAAATGGACTGGAAAAATCTTCCAACAAGAGTTTGGTAAAGATAATTAAGAAGTTGCTGGAAGAAAATAAAAGAGCTTGGAATACAAAGCTGAAATATGCTTTGTGGGAAGATAGGATTAGTACAAAAAGAGCAATTGGAATGTCACCATTTTAGTTGGTTTATGGGGCTGAAGTATTTTTTCGAGCATCTTTGGGTTTGCCTGTCATGAAACTGTTACAAGAGTGGGAGGATGAGCCAAATCATATGCAGAGGACGATCAATAAAATAATAGAGTTGAATGGAATGAGAGATAAATCTTATGACAAAGTACAAGTACATCAAGAAAATATGAAGAATACTTTTGATAGGAAAGTGAAGGAAGAACAGTTCCAAATTCATGATTTGGTCATGAAGTGGGATGCACCTAGAGAGGACAAGCATAGAAAATTTGATCATATGTGGGTTGGTCCATACATTATTGCATCATATAGGGGAGACAATTCATTTATTTTGCAGCATCAGGATGGGGTTCAGCTGAAAGGAGGCCATGCCAATGGAAGGTTTCTAAAAAATTATCTGTCCTACAAGTGGAAGGTAATTTTTGTCCCATAGATTGTGTATATTTATTTTTTAAATAAGTACATATGGTGAGCTGAAATATTTGAATCTTGGAGAGAAGCACTTGAGATCTTGAGGGGTAGCCATATTTCTTTATTTTTATATAAATAAAAAAGGAAAAAATATTTATGAGATTTGAACTTTTTGATTTTGGCATCAGGAATTGGTCTACGGGTTGTTTGTTACCTCGCAGGGAGGATGACATCCCTAGTTGGAGCCAACTATTAGCACCACTTTTGGCTAGGTAGTTGGAATGGGTCAAACCAGAGGAGATATAAGGTAAGGTCTAAAATTTATATCATATGACCTAAAAAGTATGCAGAAGGGGATTTAAAATGTTTCGAAGGACTTATTCCTAAGCTTAAAAATCATATATGTGAAGAAAATCTTAAGCTTAACCTTAGGAATAAGTTTTGCATGAGAAATCCTCCTCTATGTTATATCATATCAACATTGAATGGTGTATATATGAAGTAGAGAATATCAATGACTATAGATGAATCTGCTGGGAAAAGTTGTAAGGTACAAATAAATTTGCTTACCAGCAGAATGGATTATCACGTGGTTGAAATATACCGTCAGATGAGTAGAGGGAAGAAAATCTACGGCTACTAAAAATTCCATTAATAAAACATGCATAGAGGGATGAACTTTTCATTTCAATGGAATAGCTCCCTCACATATCAATGGTGGAGATTGTGGGAGAGAAATGATCTACGGGTGATATGACTTCCGTTGGAAGAACATGCACGGAGAAAATAATTTCGAGGGCCAGCAGAATTTGGTAGGGACATTACTAATCAATGGCTAATACTTAAAGGGTAAAGCCATCAAAGGTCCAAATAAATTCCATTGATTGAAAAAGCGTGGAAGAAAGAACTTTGAAAATCGACAGAATGTGGTAAGGTTTGCATGTTTCGACAGTCCAGATGAAGGTTCGATCCACATTGAAGGTTGTAGATCATTCTACTAGGTGAATTTGCATGGATTAAAGAAATTTTAAAATCAACAGAATGTGTTAAAACAACCACAAGATAAAGGGTTGAGATTTGAAGACTAAACGATTTCCGGTTCATATTTATTCCACTGACAGAAAGTGCACAGATAAAAAATATTGGTGAGTCAACAGAATCGGTTAAGGGCTTAAACAATCAGTGGTGTATATTTGATGAGGTTGATATCTATGACCCATATTGATTCCGCTGAATCAACATGCAAGAGAGAAATCAAGAGGAATCTCATCATAATTGGTTAAAGTGGAACGGGAAAAAACGGTTGGGATCTAGGATGTATAATATTTCTGCAAGGAGAAGATGCACACTTCTTAGAAAACCAAATATGATCGGAAAGTTAAAAGGAAAAATGATCGACAGTGGAAATTTGTAAAGAAAATATCAATGGTCAAGTATTAACCCGCCTAGCCAAGGTGTTATCCAGTTATGAGGTTGACATGAGATATTAAAGAAAGGAAACATATACGGTGGGGAATGAATCAAAGGATGGATTTGTGGTTATGACTAATTCTGCAACTGAAAGTTATAAGAAGGATAAAGATGGCAATATAACATGAACAAGGGTAGATGGTATAAACATATATTAGGATTAACGGCTTTGGATAAAAGGAACAAGATGGATGGATGGGAAAAGTTTCTGCTAAATAAGATCCATGGTTAATAAGAATATAAAAATAAAGGCACGTGGATATAGGTTATTTGTTTGTTTATGCATCGAAAAGTGAGAGTTTAGAACTGTGTGGAAGTGGCCATCTCAGAAAAATCTATGGACCACTTGTCAAGAAACCAGATAGGCTATTTACTCCCACCAAGAAAGTATTTAAATGGCTAAGGGAGAAGAAGTAGAGGTTCATACTTTGGAATACCAGAGGATAGAGGTGGTATTTGAAGATAAAGATTCATAGGTTTTTGATACTATATTGTTAATTGGTTCAATAGAATAAGTCAAAACCAAATTAAAAGTCTGCAAAGACCAGGGAACATAAGTCCATGGTGTTTTTAGGTCATATTTCCATTTTTCTGTATCAAGAAAACCCTAAATTTTCCAGATTTTGTCGACTGGTGCGCGTGTAATTATTCCTCTTCCAAGAGGGTAATTATGGATGTAACTAAGTACCAAATCCTTTATCCTATCAGTCCACTTCTTGTCCGAAATACTTTTTATGTTCCTACTGAATTCACCCAGTGTTATACTGAAATATCATCACCCTCATGCTGTGAGATAGGTATCCCCTTGTCTGCTCCAATCCCTCAAAGATTTCCCTAGAGAAATGAAGGAATAAATTAAACCCTTGCAATTTTCCCTCTTTTGAATTGGTAACACTCTTTCCCCATTGACAAAAAGCGTTACCCTAGAAGCAAATATCCAGAACAACTCTTGATACATGAGAAAACAGTAGTGCCACTGGTTCTAGCCCTACTGCAAGAAGTAGTGCCCCCTTATCACCACCTGTTTGCTTCATTGGAAGAGCGGTGCTCGAGTTTTGAAGGAAAAAAAGAGAAGCTTCAAGAGGATTCTCAAACCTGACCTACGTGGAACCTCATCCCTATGGTTTAGGACCTCAATATCCTCCCTTTTAGGATCTAATCTCCACCTCACCCATGATATCCTCAACCATACCTATCCTCCCATGCCTTTAAATATTGGCTGACCCCCCATGGGAAAAAGGAGGAAGAATTGTGTTTCATACCCAAACTTTGTTAAAATCATTCTTGAGTCTTTGGAGGCAAGGTGAACTTAGAGGCAAGGATCCATTCGAAGGAACTCTCAACACAAAGGCATGAAGGTTGTAGTCTCTCCAATCATTTATTAATAAAGAATGTCTTTTCGTTCTCATATATGTTGTATTATATGTATGTATTGTTTGATTCCTTGGTCACATGCATAGACCTAGTTGATTATATTGTATGCTATCATGTTTTTCTTTGTTGTCTTCCATCTTTTATAGGTTCTTCTTCAAGGATAGCGAGGACAAACTTCGAGAGAAGCATCATGGCATTCCATTCAATTGATGAACCAGATCTAGGGAGATTTTAGCATTTCGTGTTTGTGTTTTGTTCTAGATCTGAAGCATTCAGACTAGGGAACCATCTCGTTGTTGAATTTTCATATGTTACGCTAGATCATTAGTATTTCATTTCAATTTCATAACAAAAGCATATAAACAAGATCACTGAAAGATAGACAAGCACAACCATACAAAAAGAACACAAATATTTATCATGGGAAAAACCTAAAGGTAAAAACCCAGCAAAAGCTTCCTCAATATAGATGCCCCAAAAGATAAAAGGTAAAACCAAAAAGGAGATCAAAGACTCATCCTCCTCCTTCTCCAGCTACTCATATCTCCTCCACTAATGCGCTACACAAGTGAGAGTGTGTGTTCCAAATGAGGAGCGCCACACCTCTATTTATATTCATCTGTTCACTTTAATAATTAAATCCGACATGTAGGCTCGAGTTAATCATGTAGGCTTGAGTTACACATCATGTAGGCTCAAGTAACCACACTGGGGTGTTAATGACCCACCTTTACAATTAGAGGGGACTGCCTCATGACTCGTATTAGTTCTTCCGATTAGAAGCATTGGGGTACAAAGTAATACAAATGGTTGTCCCGGTAGGACCATTGGGGACCACAAAAAGATACATATAGAATATTCTTCGAAGTTACAATATTTCAACACTCCCCCTTAATGAGAAGGGTATTCTACAACAACATCAACAACAACAATAGTAGGAGAGAGATAGAGGACATCATCAACATCATCAAGGTAACACATCTATAAATAATTGGAAGCTTTTCAACATCATGTAGCCTTCATATTCAAACTTCAGTCTTCAATAACAGAAAAAAATTGACTATTTTGATCAGCAACAACTTCTTCAGCATTTTGACTTTTCAAACAGCATCATCATCATCATCATATTCTGATATTTCGATCAGCAATATTAGAAATATCATCACCAGCACTTTGACCTTTCGAACAGTAAAATCATCATCATCATATTCTGATCTTATGATCAGCAACATCATCATCAGCACTTCAACCTTTCGATCAACAACAACATCTTCAATACTTTGACCTTTCGATCAGTAGCAACATCTTCAGCACTTTGACCTTTCGATCAGCAACAACTTCAGCACTTTGACCTTTCGATCAGCAACAACATATTCAACACTTTGACCTTTCGATCAGCAGTAACATCATCATCAAAACATCATCATCATCATACTCTGATCTTTCATTCACAAACATCATCATCATCACACTTTGATCTTTCAATCAGAAACATCATCATCACACTCTGATATTTCGATCAGAAACATCATCATCATCATACTCTAATCTTTCGATCAGAAACATCATCATCATCATCATACTCTGATCTTTCGATCATAAACATCATCATCATCACACTCTGATCTTTCGATCAGAAACATCATCATCATCATACTCTAATCTTTTGATCAGAAACATCATCATCATCATCATACTCTGATATTTCGATCAGGAACATCATCATCATCATACTTTGATCTTTTGATCAGAAACATCATCATCATCACATTCTGATCTTTTGATCAGAAACATCATCATCATCATACTCTGATCTTTCGATCAAGACCATCATCATCATCAGCAACAATCTACAAAGGACAAAGAAGTCTTTGGATCTCTTTTGGACTTAAATTCCAGGGATGATGCAATCCTACCACATTCTCGACAACCAAAGTTACCGTATCCGTTCTGAACCGAAGTTCAAGGATGATACAATCCTTCCACCTTCTCAATGACCAAAGTTCATCGGATCCATTCTAAACTGAAGTTCAAGGATGATACAATCCTGCCACCTTCTCAATGACTGAAGTTCACCAGATCCATTTTGAACCGAAGTTCAAGGATGATACAATCCTGCCACCTTATCGATGACCGAAGTTCACCGGATCCATTCTGAACTGAAGTTCAAGGATGATACAATCCTGCCACCTTCTCGATGACCGAATTTCACCAGATCCGTTCTGAACCAAAGTTCAAGGATGATACAATCCTACCACGTTCTCGATGACCGAAGTTCACCGGATCCATTCTAAACCAAAGTTCAAGGATGATACAATCCTGCCACATTCTCGATGACTAAGTTCAAGGATGATACAATCCTGCCACATTCTCGATGACCGAAGTTCACCGGATCTATTATGAACTGAAGTTCAAGGATGATACAATCCTACGAACTTCTCGATGACCCAAGTTCACCAGATCCGTTATGAACCAAAGTTCAAGGATGATACAATCCTGCCACATTCTCGATGACCGAAGTTCACCGGATCCATTCTAAACCGAAGTTCAAGGATGATACAATCCTAGTACATTCTTGAGGACCAAAGTCACCGGATCCATTTTGAACCGAATTTCAAGGATGATACAATCCTACCACCTTCTCGATGATCGAAGTTCACTGGATCCGTTCTGAACTGAAGTTCAAGGATGATACAATCCTGCCACCTTCTCGATGACCGAAGTTCAAGGATGATACAATCCTACCACCTTCTCAATGATCGAAGTTCACCGGATCTGTTTTGAACCGAAGTTCAAGGATGATACAATCCTGCCACATTCTCAATGACCGAAGTTCATTGGATCCATTCTGAACTGAAGTTCAAGGATGATACAATCCTGCCACATTCTCGATGACCGAAGTTCACCGAATCTATTCTGAACTGAAGTTCAAGGATGATACAATCCTACGACCTTCTCGATGACCCAAGTTCACTAGATCCATTATGAACCAAAGTTCAAGGATGATATAATCCTACCACATTCTCGATGACCGAAGTTCACTAGATCCATTCTGAACCGAAGTTCAAGGATGATACAATCCTACTACATTCTTGAGGACTGAAGTCACTAGATATATTATGGACATATGTCCCAGGATGATACAATCTCTCTTCATTCTCGAGGACCGAGGTCATCGGATCACTTTAGGGAAAGTTCCCACGGATGATACAATCCCACCGCAACACCACTACTCCCCCTTTCGAGGAAGGTCTTTCTAAACAACACCAAGCTTGTCTCGAAAGTGTTTGAACTTTACCTGAGATAGAGGTTTTTTCAACACATCATCATCTAAACCATCATCATCTACATCTTCAGTATGTGGATACTGAACTATCACCATCTGTATCTCCAGTATGTGAATATTGAAAGCATCATCATCTATATCTTTAGTATAGAAATACTGAAATCATCATCACCTCTATATTCAATATAGAAATACGAAATCACTATCACCTGAATCTACAGTATGTAAATACTAAAACATAATCTATATCTTCAGTATGGGAATACTGAAATCATCATCATCTATATCTTTATTATGGGAATAGTGAAACATCATCATCTGCATCTTATCTCGTATGTAGAAATACCGGATTTCTATGTGTTACGACGGAACACAGGGTTCTCTATCATCACAACTCTGGTTATCACATAGAATCATTGTAGTATCCATCTTCAGGTCAAAGGGAACTAATATCAACTTCCGAAGCCATATGGCTTCACAACCTAGTAGAGCAATCTGCTATGTATTCGGCTTCAGCCATGCTAAGAGAAACACTGCACTGTTTCCTGCTAAACCATGAACTCATAACAGACCCCAAACAAAAGCATCTACCTGATGTGCTTTTCCTGTCTGAGATACTTCTAGCCTAATCTGCATCTGTATAGCCATACAATCTGTAGTCATGGTTTACATCATAGTATATACCAAAGTCTATAGTCCCTTTCAGATATCTCATCACATGTTTTGCAACTATTTGGTGAACACATCTAGGTTGAACTAGATATTGACTCAAGGTGTTCACAGCAAAACAAATGTCTGGTCTGGTATTTGTTAGATATTTAACGACCCAATAATATGTCTGTATTGAGTCACATCCACTAACTCTTATGAGTCATCAACTAATAACTTCAAGTTGGAATCCATGGGTGTGGACATGGCTTTGTATTCCAACATATCGAATCTTTTCAATATCTTTACTGCATACTTTCCCTAGTTGAGAAAGATTCCTTTTGAATTTTGCCATACTTCCATACCGAGGAAATAATGCATTAACCCAAGGTATTTCATCTAAAATTATTTAGCGAGCTTCTTCTTGCATTCTACAATCTATTTCTCATTCCCTGTCAGGAATAGATTAGCCACATACAGTAATAGTATGACATGTTCATCTTCTACAACCTTGAGATAAAAGGTTAGGATCAGTTTTACTCTTGTTAAATCCCATGCTCGACAGGAAACTATCTATCCTTTCATACCAAGCTCGAGGATATTTTTTAAGGCCATACAAGGCCTTCTTCAACTTGCATATGTGAGTATGTCTATCTTCAACTTCAAATCCTTGTGGTTGTTCTATGTATACTTTTTCTTCGATCACACCATTCAGAAAAGTTGTTTTCACATCCATCTGGTGTAAGTCCCACTTCATCATGGATGCAAGTGCCATGATAGTTCTAATCGAAGTATATCGTGCTATTGGGGAAAATGTCTCTTCATAATTAAGTCCCTCTTTCTGATAGAAACCTCTAGCCACAAGTCTTTCCTTACTTCTATTTGCAACATATTTTATCTTGCAAATCCATTTGGAAGATACCACATCTTTGCTTTCTAGTTTGAGTACTATATCCCAAACATCATTCTAGTATTCTTTCATCATAACATCTTCCATGATTTCATCTTGTCAGGTCATCAACATATCCTAGTCTTATGCGTTCAACCTTGAAGGCTGGAACCCACTTTACTCTTGGTAAAGTCTCAATCCATCAGGAATTTGTCCATCATGCCGTACCATGTCGAACTTGGATATCTTCTGTAGTCACTCCCCCTGAAGTGGAGTATCATCTTCCCTCTTCATTCTGTACAGGTGGTTCTATGCTTGATATATACTTGTCAATAGAGTATGTCATGTCATAGTCTATTCTTTCTGAGGCAAATCATGAACCTTACTTTGTACACTTGTTCTTGTAGATCCATATGGAAGATACTACGTACTTCCCTTTATATCTTGAAACCATATCGAATACATCATTCCTCATGATCAATTGTTACTCTTTGATCATATATTCTTTCATATCCATGGTGGTCTTCATCCTTCTAGGTGGTTCTACCGCTCTCTAAATCTCTTTCCTTTGTCATGATGTCTCTAACCCTGGGAGCTTCAGATTCGTGTTTATTGAATTGTCATCACTTGTTCTTCGGAACAAGTCTCATCCTTCTTTTCTTATAGGTGGTTGTAAAGGACCTTTCCTACAATTCAAATGCACCAGTTGCATGGTTAGAACTATTTCATAAAACATATGCATAACGACAAATTCTTATTCATCATGCAACTGTTTAGCCAACACAACATTCATCCATATCTCACTACTGTCATTAATGCAACCAGTCTATCATGCATAACACATTAACTGAATATAATCGAATGTATAACAAAACAATATCATGAAATCACAATAGAATACTTATCTTTTATTCATTTCATGGGTAGAATCCTTCTTGATCCTTCTACTTCATCATCTTCTTCATTCATGACATCATCATTTCTTATCCAAATGATAATATGGATAAGAGGTTCTTCAAGAATTGAGTTCTTCATATTCCTCATCGCTTGAGGGATCTTCTTTGAATGGTGAGAGCTTGATCTTCAATTGCTCCCATCTTATTCTTCTCTTCTTATGATTCAAGCTTCTTCCTCTTCCCAGAGTCAGCTGAAAGTAATCACTTCCTTCTGGCACACATTCCTCGCATGAATGAATCCCATGATCCTGGGAGGCCATTCAAGGTGGCTATCACCACTTCTGCATTCTTCACTTCTTCTTTTACATCTTCAATTTTTTTCTTAAGGTCATCTTCCGATGTGTGTTCTTTCCTTAAAATAGCTTGGTAAAGGAATCAAACATCTCTTTCAATGTCTTTAGGGAAGACACTTGTGGTACAAGTTGATCTGTGACTAAATCAGCAATGATCTTCTTGGCCTTGACCAAGTTCTTTTGGTGTAAGGCTTTGAGCCTCATCTCCCTCTAGAACTGAAACCTCTCTACTCATGTAGGTGTCCAATTCATTTTATTCAGAGAAATAAAATACTTCCATGCTTGGAATTTGTCAACTTCACCAAGCTTATCATCAAGCTGATGAGAACCTCAAATGGAAATAGCAAAAGATTAGATCTTACCGATTTGAGGTGTCCGTCCCGGTTCTGGAGCTGGTTGATCTAGGGTTTGTCAGAGAAACCCTAATTTTAAAAACTTGGAATCTTTCATATCTTATCGGATAGAAATATAGATCTCTTCAAGATGAGCTGTCCAATGTACTCCTTTTCTGAAAACTGTGGAGGGAAGCTCCCAAAACAGGAAGCCCTAGTTTTCCAATTTCTCTTGCAGAAATGCCCGATACTGTTTCTGCGCTATCCCTTAAATTACTACTCTTCTATATCTGAAAATTTGTACTAAGGTACCCTCGCATTTCCCTGTTACAACATCATAGGTTTCATCATAATTTGTTTCACCAATTGGGAACTGTGATCATTTTCCCAAGGTGACCTATTTCAGGACTGTTCAGAACAGCGAAGTTGTACGCACTGCCACGTATCCCTATTTCATCTTCTAAGTCTAAAACTTGGACCACAAAAATTAAAGTCTGTGCCCATTTTGGAACATCTTCTAAAATTTAATTTGGACCTTTTTATCCCAAGATATAGCAATTCTCCCTAGGTGTCTTGTTTAGGGATGAATCTTGGAAGAGGTTGGAACCCTAGCATGGAGGGATCATATCTCCCAGAATATAGTGCATTTGAGGAGGAAAAATATTGGATACAGTGTACATAATGATTCTATCTTCAAACTGTGCAAGTTTCAGCTCCTAATCCTTTTCCAATCCTGAGATATAGTGAATGTACCAAAACTTATCAGTTTTAGTATTTAGGGTTTTTCCAGCTCAGGGTCAAACTAGGATTTGACTTTCCCTGAGTTTCACCCAACCAAAAATATTGATCCAGGTCTCTAAAATTCAATTTTGATGAGGAGGGAAATCCTATTCCAGGCTCACTCAAAAATTCTTCTTCTGTAGAAATCCCTAATCTCTCGTACCGAAAACTGAAAATGCTCAGAATCAAATTCCACTTCGGCAGAACGATGCACCCTTCAATGGAGAGTCAGCCTAGCCTTCTTTTGCGGATCGATTGTGGAGAGAGACCCAAAAATTAAGAAGCCCTAGCTTCTATAGCTGCACAATGTCTTCTTTCAGGGTGCCTCTGATACCATGTTGAATTTTCATATGCTAAGCTAGATCATTAGTATTTCATTTCAATTTCATAACAAAAGCATATAAACAGGATCACTGAAAGATAGACAAGCACAACCATACACAAAGAACACAAATATTTATCCTGGGAAAACCCTAAAGGGAAAAACCCAGCAAAATCTTCCTCAATATAGATGCCCCAAAAGATAAAAGGTAAAACCAAAAAGGAGATCAAAGACTGATCCTCTTCCTTCTCTAGCTACTCATCTCTCCTCCACTAATGCGCTACACAAGTGAGAGTGTGTGTTCCAAATGAGGAGCGCCACACCTATATTTATATTCATCTGTTCACTTTAATAATTAAATCCGACACACAGGCTCAAGTTAATCATGTAGTCTCAAGTTACACATGTAGGCTCAAGCAACCACACTGGGGTGTTAATGACCCACCTTTACAATTAGAGGGGACTACCTCATGACTCGTATTAGTTCTTCTGGTTAGAAGCATCAGGGTACAAACTAATACAAGTGGTTATCCTGGTAGGACCATCGGGGACCACAAAAAGATAGATATAGAATATTCTTCAAAGTTACAATATTTCAACACTCTTGTCCGAAATAGGTGTGTATTTCCGGCTAACAAAATTGGCAACTCTGTTGGGGAGACTTCGAATTCTAGATCATTGGCAAGTTGAAACCTCCACCTTCATTTTCAATTTCTAGATCTACTTTTCCATTCATAGATCTATAGATCTGTTTTGAATTTGATTTTTTTGCCTCTACCTGCCTTTGGATCTTCATTTTTTTGGTTCACTGGGTTTTTTGGTGATTGTATGGATTCATTTTTCAGCCTGTAACTTCCTTTTCTGTTTCTTTTTTATTTTTCAAATCACCATCTTGGGCACCGCTCTTGAGTTGTGTTATAAGTGCGGTTCTGGAGCTGTCACCGCTCTTCTTCTATGTTAAAGAAGCGGTGCCACCGCCCTTTCTTTGTGTCCAAGAAGTGGTGCTGGACCCTAGTACCACCATGGTGTGAACCTGATGTAAGCGGTGCCATCGCTATGTTCCTGTGTGCAAGAAGCAATGCTTAGGCTAGTAACGCTCTGTTCAACACCTGTAGAAGCAGTGCTAGGTATTCTTCTTATCCCTGTTTGGTATTTGACTCTTAAATGCTTCTTTTGGTATCTGAGATGCAATGCTTCAAATTGTTACAGTTGTGTTTTGAACTCTGCAGTTCATTTTTGAATAGAAAAATCAATCAAAAATTAAAAAATTAAAAAAAAAACGAGCCAAATTTTTTTCTCTAGTGCTCACGCCCCTGAACCCCCAAAGAATCCTCAGGCCGAGGGGGGGGAGGGGCCACCCCATGCACCCCCCTTGAGCGTGTATGAATTCATACGTATTTTCAAGAATTTTGATTGATGTTGGTCTTTTAAAGCTTCATAGTTGGCTTTGAATAGAACTTGGTTTTGTTAGATATCTGATTTATGTCTTCTTTGATAGAACAAGAAAAGATTCATTTCAGCTTTTCTTCATTTGTTATACATGATTTTGTATTTTTTTTCCTTTTTTCATAAATTTGTGGAAAATTCCATAAGAAAGTTATTGTATAATTTTATGATTAGCTCATTCTATCTTTAGTTGAAAATATGAACACTTTCGTATAAAAGTTGTAATTATCTTTTCTTGCTTTTCATTAGAGATATGACTTCTTTTTCAGTTCAAAAGAGAAGATTTTGTTTGTTTTAGTTAGGAATGGACCATATAAGCAAGTGTCTTTTATTTTTGTATGACACTTATTCTATGTTTCAAATGAATTGAACCTCTCTCTCCCTTCCTTAAGTAGGACATACCTTTAAAGTGAAAGTGAAATTTTGCACTATCATACTGCATGGTTCTATTTTTTATGTCCTCACCTCATGCATCCACCTAACTGTTCAAGACAAAATTAAGCGCTAGCTTAGGTTAAAATTTTTAACAATTTGTGTGATAGGTTAGTGATGTGTTCGGACGTCGTAAAATGTAGGAGCTGTCGCCAATTTGTCTACACTACAACCTAGGATTCGTGTGGTTCTTCCATGTATCATCGGTATATCAAATGACCTTTCACGTACCCTTGAGGTATATCGAAAGGTACTTCACGTACTCGATTGTATATAGGAAAGCCCCTTGTGAACGGTTGTGCATTAGACAACACTACTACTGATTTGAGCTCCCATGTACCTTGCGTATATTGGGAGACACTTTTAGGAATCCTGATACCATCCGAGTTAACCGTTTGGTCGTCTTGGCATCACACTAGTTGTGATAATTTGACAATCCCATGAGGTTCCAGAATTTTAATCCACTCCTCTCACATATTTTGCTTGCTTATTTATTTTGAGTAGTGCTTGTTGTTTGTATAGTTAGGATTTTTTAGAAGAGAGAGATAGTTTTGTTACATAGCTATGGCTTCGCCTTCCAAGACTACCAACCAAGAGACTCGTTTACCAAGCATGTCTTTTATGTTCCCTTCATATGGGGATGTTGGTCCTCCTCTCATGGCTACGTTAATCCTTCCTGGATTGACTATTGGATTACCTGTTTGGTTATTCTCCAGTCCAATTATCCCATGTACACCAATTGCTTTCAATCCTAATCCTTCATCGCAAGAGCATCAACCTCATGTTGATCCCTCTCCTTCTTCACCAGATGTGTCTTCTCTCATTTCTCCCTCTTCTCCTATTGAAAGTTGTAGTACTAGTAGTTAGGTGGATAAGAAGAAGAAGAAAATGAAGATTAAGAAGAAGACAAACAAATAGAAAACCAAGTCTCAACCAATCACTCCTCCCAGTGCAGAGAGTGTTGATCTGCACACCCCAAGATCACGTATGCCCAAATTCCCTTGTAGGCTTTGCAAGGGTGATCACCTTCTGAAATATTGTCATGGTTTGGTCCTAGTTTTAGAAGAGTGGTCTAAGGTTTCCCAGAAAGATATGGCATCAGCCTCTTGTCATCATGCTGATGATACCCCCTCAACCAGTGACTCTATGGTTAAGAGTCAGAAGGGTAAATTTAGAAATCCTTGATTGCTTTGTAAGGACATGCACTTTACTTACCTTTGTCCTCACATGGATGAAGATTCTAAGTTGTTGAAAGATATTACTATTTCTCATCAACGGCTTCCAACAGGTTATCATAAGTTGTCACTTGACATCCCATTGGTTGATAAAGTGGTCGATCCAGTTCTAACCTCGGTTGATCCCACTCTTCCTTTGAAGAGTGAAGTTGAAGTGGTCAATTCGGTTTCATCCATAGTTGAAAGTTATTGTATAATTTTATGATTACTTCATTCTATCTTTAGTTGAAAATATGAACACTTTTGTATAAAAGTTGTAATTATCTTTTCTTGCTTTTCATTAGAGATCTCACTTCTTTTTCAGTTCAAAAGAGAAGATTTTGTTTGTTTTAGTTAGGAAAGGAGCATATAAGCAAGTGTCTTTTATTTTTGTATGGGATTTATTCTATGTTTCAAATGAATTGAACCTCTCTCTCCCTTCCTTAAGTAGGACATACCTTTAAAGTGAAAGTGAAATTTTGTACTATCATATTGCATGGTTTTATTTTTTATGTCCTCACCTCATGCATCCACCTAACCGTTCAAGACAAAATTAAGCGCTAGCTTAGGTTTAATTTTTTTAGCAATTTGTGTGATAGGTTAGTGATGTGTTCGGGCATCATAAAACTTAGGAGTTGTTGTTAATTTTTCTGCACTACAACCCGGGACTCATGCGGTTCTTCCACATACTGTTGGTATATAGAACGACCTTTCACGTACCCTTGAAGTATATCGAAAGGTACTTCACATACTCAATTGTATATAGGAAGGCCCCTTGTGAACGGCTGTGCATTAGACAACACTACTGCCAATTTGAGCTCCCATGTACCTTGCGTATATCAGGAGACACTTTTAGGAATCCTGAGACCATTCGAGTTAACCCTTTGGTCATCTTGGAATCACACTAGTTGTGATGGTTTGATAATCCCGTCTTGGTCATCATGCTGATGATCCCCCCTCAACCAATGACTTTGTGGTTAAGAGTTGGAAGGGTAAAGTTAGAAATCCTTGCTTGCTTTGTAAGAACATGCACTTTACTTACCTTTTTCCTCACATGGATGAAGCTTCTAAGTTGTTGGAAGATATTATTGTTTCTCATCAACGGCTTCCAACAAGTTATCATAAGTTGTAACTTGACACCCCATTGGTTGATAAAGTGGTTGATCCAGTTCTAAAATCAGTTGATCCCACTCTTCTTTTGAAGAGTGGAGTTGAAGTGGCCAATTCAGTTTCATCTGTAGTTGATCCCACTCTTCCTTTGAAGAGTGAATTTCAAGTGGTTAATCTAGATTCAACTGTGATTGATCCCACTCTTCCTTTGAAGGGTCAAGTTAAAGTGGTTGATTCAGTTCATCTGAGGTTGATCCCACTCTTCCTTCTAAGAGTGAATTCCAAGTTGTTAATCCGGATTCATCTATGCTTGATCCCATTCTTCCTTTGAAGAGTGAAGTTAAAGTGGTCGAGTCGATGTCATCTCCACCCAATCCCGCTCTTTCATTAGAGAGTGTTAAGACTAAAGTAGTTGCTTTTACCAAATCTTCATCTTGTTCTTCTCTTACAGTAGAGAATGAACCAAAACCTGCTGAATTTTTCATGCTTCGTTTTGATTGTTCTCGATAAGAGGAAATTTTGTTTGTTTCGACGGAACCCTCTCCGAGTAGTGAGGTTATTTCCTTTGAATGGAGCAACCTAACAGAGTCTCGTCTTCATTCGAGTGTTTCTTTCTAGATAGTTGTGAATGTTATTGCTAGATAGATACTTTGCACTAGTATTGATGAAGGGGATTCTTTTAGTATTCTATACTCAACTTCTTGGAAAGCTTTAGGTTCTCCTGAGCTTGTGCCAACCACCGATCAGATACTGGCTTTTAATCGAAGACCTACTGCACCTTTAGGGACCCTTCCTTATTTTCCTATTACATTAGGAGGGAAAATTGTCTGTATTGATGTTATGGTGGTCCAAGGTCCTTTAGATTTTAATCTGCTCCTTGGATGTGATTATTTTTGTTGGTAATAACTCCCAATTGATTCTTATTCCAATGCAAATGCCTATATTTATACAAATTACATGGTGGTTGGGTTTCACCTTCCGCTCAGCCTGTTTGGCTTCCGACTATTTATTTATATATTTATTTACATTATATAACCCTAACGGATTATATTCTAACAATCCCCCTCTTAATCCGAAGGGGTGTTCGTAAGTCCGAGCATGTTTTTGAACCTTTCAAACTTTTCTCGTCCAAGCGCTTTGGTGAAGATGTCTGCAACTTGATCATTTGTGGAACAATGTCGAAGATGGACTGTCTTGGCTTCTACATGATGTCGAATCAAATGATACTTTGTGTTGATGTGTTTGGTTCGATCATGGAATCTAGGTATCTTAGCCAGCTTGATTGTAGAAGTATTGTCGACCAGTAATGGAGTGGAGTTCTCTTGTTTTTCTTGCAAATCTTCAAGTATCTTCCTGAGCCATACTATTTCTTTCGTTGCTTCAGCTGCAGCCACATATTCTGCTTCTGTTGTTGAATCTGCTGGAACTGATTCTTTGCGTGATCTCCATGAGACAGCTGCTGATCCAAGACTCATAGTGTATCCAGAAGTTGATACTCCTGTCTCCTTATCGCCATCAAAATCCAAGTCTG
>LPNX010304655.1:209549-286353 GCA_001517045.1 Pseudotsuga menziesii | reverse complement strand
AATAGTGGAGATGTCCCATATCTGTCATTTCAAAGATCTTTTTCAAATCTTTATTTATGGATGATATATAGCTCTCATTGTTCCCTGTCATCAAAAGATAATCTACATACACCACAAGATACACAACAGATCTTCCAACTTTCTTTATAAACAATGTTGCATCATCAAGATCAAAATGTTCAAAATTTAACTTCAAAAGATGCTCGGTTAACTTTTCATACCATGCGCGAGGTGCTTGTTTTAGTCCATACAAGGATTTGACAAGCTTGCGTACCTTTTGTTCTTTTCCTTCCACAACAAAGCCTTCTGGCTGAGACATGAAGACATTCTCTTTCAAGTATCCATTCAAGAAAGCAGTCTTCACATCCATTTGATGAACTTTCCACCCTTTCTGAGCAGCCAAAGAGAGTAAGGTACGGATGGTAGCCCATTTTGCTGTAGGAGAAAATGTTTCTTCATAGTCAATTCCTTCTTTCTGCGCATAGCCTTTTGCTACAAGCCTCGCTTTGTGCTTGTCAAGTGAGCCATCTGATCTGTATTTGTTCTTGTACACCCACTTGCAGCCAATTGGTTTGGTTCCAACTGGAGGGTCAACCAGCTTCCAAGTTCCATTCTTTATGAGTGCATCATACTCATATTGCATAGCTTCTTTCCACTCAACATGAGTAGAATCTTCTTCAAAGGAAGTTGGTTCAAATTTCGCAGATAAATTAAATTCACAATCAAATGATACATCCATGTCATCACATGAATTATCTGCTTCTCCTCCATGTCTTTTCAAATTTCTTGTTCCCATCTTTCCAACTTCATCTGGATGGACACTTTCAAGTGTCTTTGTGGCCCATTTAGGAATATTCCGTGATGGTCCTGGTTGATCAGCTGGTGGAGCTTCATCATTGATTAAGAGTCTTTCAATTCTCTCAATCACATCATCCAGTTGAACCTCCTGTTCAAGTGAAGTAGCAGGAACTTCTTCATGCGGGGGAGTTGGTGCTTCATATGGAAATTCCAAAGGTTGATCTAGAATAGGAATCCCCCCTTCAAGATTTGGAATTTCATATTCATTTTAAAAATAGTTCTTTGGATGAGGATAATTTTCCAGATGATCAAGCTGTCTCTTAATGGACTGGTCATTTTTATTAATTTCAAGAAAAATGACATTTCTGGAAATAACAAATTTCTTGTTTACCTCATCATACAAACGGTATGCCTTGGAGTATTCTTCGTACCCCAGGAAAATGCACTTTCTGCTTCGAGCACCAAGCTTGTTTCTTTTCTCCTTCGGAATCAAGGCATAACAGGTGGAACCAAAAACTCTGAGATGCCTGACTGAAGGGAGATGGCCAAACCACATTTCATGTGGAGTCTTGTTATCAAGTGCATTTGATGGACTTCTATTTCTCAAATATGTTGCACATTTTACTGCATCACCCCAAAACATTAGTTTTACATTCTTGAAAAACATCATTGAGCGAACCATATTCATTATGGTTCTATTCATTCTCTCTGCTACACCGTTTTGTTGAGGATTGTAGGGAACGTTAATCTGATGTGCAATTCCATGTTGACGAAGATAAGCTTCAAAAACATTTGAAGTGTATTCTTTTCCATTATCAGTACGAAGTGTACCAATTTTTTATTGTGCTTGTTTTTCAATCAATGCATGAAAGTATTTGAATGTTTGAAATGCTTCTGATTTTGTCTTTAAACAGTATGTCCAGCACATTCTTGAGTAGTCATCAACAAATGTCATAAAATACTTGTTCCCATTTGCTGAAGGAGTTGGCATTGGGCCACACAAATCAGAATGTACTAACTCTAATTTCCTACTTGCTCTGAAATTAGATTCATGGAATGACAGCTTACTATGTTTCCCTAATATACATGCATCACATTTATTCTTCTCTTTAGGAATGGTGGGCAAGCCAAATACACCATTCTTTCTCAGCAAACGAAGACTGTTATAATTTAGATGACCAAATCTTGCATGACACAATGAGATAGATGACATATTACCTTCTCCATGCTGAGAGAGGTAGGCATAGTTCTGAAATCTTGCAGATGAACCCTTGAGCTTCAGCAGCTTTCCATCTTCGTATCCAGTCATGATGACTTGGTTGTCAGAGGACTTTCTTATTTCAACGATTCCATCAAACTTGTGGATGGAATGGCCTTGCTGTCGAATCTCCACCAAGGACAGCAGGCTTCTCTACAACTCTGGAAGATAGAGAACGTTCTTCAACAAGAAGTCAGGGAATCCAGGCACCTTTAGTCTAATGGTGCCCATTCCCTTTGGTTTAATACTTGACTTATCTGCAAAGTACACTATGTCGTCTATTGTTTCATTCAGTTCTTCAAAACAGTCTTTTCTAAATGTCATGTGTGATGTTGCACCAGTATCAAGCAGCCAACAATATTTATAAGATGAAAGAGAAGTAATTTCATTAAATCCAAGATTACAATGTGCAACAATACAAGAATCAGAAGATTTACTAGCATCTTGGTCATCTTTCTTCTGGTTGTGCTTGTCTTTGATGGAGTCCCATGAAGCCCAAAACTGATCTGATGTGTGCCCAGTCTTTCCACAACGCTTGCACTTTGATCTTTTTCTGGAGTTGTTTCTGCCCCCTCTGCCTCTCTTGCTGCAATCTCCCTTGGAAGGGTCTTTGGATTGGTCTTTGCCAGCTAGGGCAGCACAGTTACTAGATGCCAAAGAGAGCATCTTTTACAGCTGTTAGTGTAATTTACAATAATTAACTAGATATGACAAAGAGAAAAACAATAACCTTGCAGGTCTCCAGTCTCTGCCAAGGTGATTTACAATCTCAACTTCAGGTTTTAAAGTGATACAATGATAGTATCGCAGCTTCAATTTGCAGCAATTCAGGGAGAAGAAATCATTTCAGGAAGTGGACAGCAGCAATATTAAAATACTTCTTACAGCCTTCAATTATATATCAGTATGATATATCAGTCAGCATTAATGCATCAAGCATTATAAATCACTTCAGGATGTGAAGTGCAGCACACAATCACAATATATCAAAGAGCATATATTAGTTAGCATATATATATCAGATATAATTCAATCAATTCAGCCAGATCTTACAGTAATTCTTCAGTCTCCAATACTTCAGTCTTCAACACATACCACACCAGGGTTCTGCTGCGTCACTCTGATAGAGAGTACCAGCAATGTGTCTTCACAGTCTTCACAACTCTGATAGAGAGTACCAGCAATGTGTCTTCACAGTCTTCACAACGCAGTCACACCAGGCAGTCTTCAAGGAAGCTCCACGCACAACTCTCAACTATGGAGAGGGACCCTAGCACTTTCCATGGTGGTAGCAGTCTTAAAAAAAAGGATTCCACAGCCTTCAAGAATGCAAACTTTACTCCAACGCAAGCTTAATGCTTCACATTGTAATGTATTACACAACAATGTAAATGGGAAGCAAAATAAATTAGTTTGGGTAGCAACTTTACTGCTATCACCATTCACCAAAGACGTAGCTCTTAACCAGCAAGGAATTTGAAAGCAATCACCACAAGTGAATGACCATCAACAAGACTTCACTAGCTCACAGCAGAGATTATTTTTCCAACGCAATCTCCACCGTGTTAGCTCAGAAAATTAGGGTTTACTTCAAAAATATCACAATATATCGAAATCGATCAAAATATTTAAGCAGCTGCACTATTCAACGCAGAGCTCCAACGTAATAGATATATATATCAATCTTCAGATGATCATACTCTCACAGCTCCAACGCATCAAATTTCAGCACAGAATTTATAGTCGTGACTCCACGCAGGCTTATACAACAATATTTCAATAGTCTCTTCTCCACGCAGGTCACAGCT
Source organism: Pseudotsuga menziesii (assembly GCA_001517045.1). NCBI lineage: Eukaryota > Viridiplantae > Streptophyta > Pinopsida > Pinales > Pinaceae > Pseudotsuga > Pseudotsuga menziesii. The sequence continues at coordinate 282,489 of LPNX010304655.1, read as the reverse complement.
CCAACGTCTTGATATATATCAGTCTTCAGATGATCATACTCTCACAGCTCCACACAGGTCGCAGCGTAGCTATCTCCAATCTCAACACGGATATATACTCAGCGCAGCAGTAATATGGAGGAGATACCAGATATACTCAATGCATATCATCTCTCCAGCACACAAAATATGTGGAACACACACACACACACACACACACACACACACACACACACACACACACACACACATATATATATATATATATATATGATCAACGCATATATATGAATGGGTCGGTCAAAAACTGAATGACTACGCAGAGAACAACGATGAGAGAGCAAACAAGTAAGGAGAGGCCTCAACACCCAAACACAACTATTCATGGGATCTCCACATTGAGTCTTTCACATCACGATAGAGAAAAAGAGAGAGATACACGAACTAGGGTTAATTTAGGGTTTTATGCAGTCTCTTCTCCAACAATATGGACTCAGCAGATAATTCAAATCTGGAGGAGATCGTAGTCATTATACCGCATATCGCAGCATAGATCACAGCACGCAGCATAAACTTACAGCGTGAAAGGATTAGGGTTAGGTATTGCATGCACGTAGAGAAAAAACTCAAGCAGATGGAGTAACACATACATTGCATGTGACTCCACTGGCAGACTGATGGCAATGGACTGGCAAGTAGAATGCCAGTAATGGGAAGAAATGCAGCAGGAGTTATGGCAGACAGCCCTGCTCTGATACCACTTGTTGGTAATAACTCCCAATTGATTCTTATTCCAATGCAAATGCCTATATTTATACAAATTACATGGCGGTTGGGTTTCACCTTCCGCTCAGCCTGTTTGGCTTCCGACTATTTATTTATATATTTATTTAAATTATATAACCCTAACGGATTATATTCTAACAATTTTTACGCCATGAAAGCCTTAGTGTCCACATTCTTTAGAGTTATGCATTTTCCACATGATGGGAAGATTGTGACCATTGATCAACTTTCTTTTGTTACACCTGACCATCTCATCACTCCTAGTAATCAGACTACCTTGAATGTGCCACATGTTCTTATGGTTCCTTCCCCTTCTTCTAGTTAGCTTCTTCCCATGATAGGTAAAATGGGGGGCACGACTCTAGTCTATGGACATCATAATGGAGTTAAGCCACTAGATTTTATGTAATGGGGGAAACCTACCAACCTTTGGATATCATGTTGGGTAGGAGCAGGTTTGAAAGCATATTTTACTTTTGGTTTAAAGATCATTAAAAAATAAAACCACTCCTTAAGCATAGTTTACCCTTTTGGTTTGAAGCTTACATAAAAATGAAACCATATCTGTGAGTAAAGTTCCCATTCTGTGTCAAGCTCATTAAAAAATGAAACAAATGCCTTTGAGCAAAGTTCCCATTTCGTGTCAAGCTCGTTAAAAAATGAAACAGATGCCTAGGAGAATAGTTCTTCTCTTGTGTCAAGCTCATTAAAAAATGAAACATCACCTAACCATCATGTCAGGTTTTGACCATCATGTCAGTTTTTTCCAAGCATAGTTACCTTCTGTTTCAAGCTTGTGTAAAAATGAAACAAATCCCCTTCCCTTTAGTGTTAGAACTTGAACCTTCTTTTCACCTGCTTGATTCTCGTTCTTCCTACCCCCCTGGTGAACATTTTCACATTAGTAACTAGGTTTTTAGGTTTGGTATGGAAGAAGAATCATCAGAGAAATGAAGCTCGGGGGGCATGTCAAGCCGCTAGCAACCATGCTAGGGGTAAGGTTTTCTAGCAATCATGCTAGGGTAAAGCTTCCAACCTCTGTATATCATGTTAATGGGATTTTTCAAGCATAGTTTACCCATTGGTTTCGAGCTTGTGTAAAAATGAAACCAATATTCGAGAATTCTTTCAATTGATCTTCGAGCTCGTTAAAAACATTAAAATGGTGTAAAGCTTACTTCTCATTTTTCACGCTCTAATTAAAACATGAAAAGTGGTTTGAGCTTAGTTTATTACTTTTTCGTGCTCTGGATTCAAACATGAAAAAGGTTAATAGAGTCCTCTTTAAGCTCTTTTCCAAATCTTAAAATGTGAAAAGATAGTTGAGTACTTGTCTTCTTCATAGTCAAGTACGGTAGGTTATCTCTTTTTTGGTTCGGATGGACTATTTATGAAAAAGGAACACTCCATCCAATCATGACTGGAAGAGTTGTATAAGGTATTATTTTATACTTTTTCGGGCCTAAGGGACTAAATCATACGAAAAGGACCCTTTGGAGTTTTCTTTAGTTTGTTCAAACTCTTTAAACATGAACTACACTAAGTTTTATTTCATTGGACTCATTAAATTAAACATTGAAAGACCCTTTCTTGGGAATGAACCCCTCCTTTCTCATGTTCGTAATACATATGAGTTTGGAATTGTCTGAAGGACGAGCTAAAATGAGTGTTTGTTACCCTCTTTAAACTCATAAAAACAAAAAGAGGCACTCATCAATCATGATGGGGAAATTAAGGGAAAGGGAAAACATTTTGCAATAATGGTAGTTGTCAGTCATCTTTGAACATGGAACTTGTCTGCATTTCATTCAGTCAATTGGGTATTCACCTTGTTTCCGAGTCAATTCATTTTCATGAGTCATGCCACTCCTTTGAGTCTCTCAAATATTGCATTGTCTGTTGTCACATTGTGTTCCACCTCGTCAAGTCAATGCTGCCAAGTCTTCGGTCGTGCCACCTTATGTTCAACAGGGAAACCGTTTTGAGAGTTTACACCTGCAGTCAAAACAAATTTTTTGATTTAGTTACTTTTGAGTCAGTCCGGTGGTTACATCATACTTAAAATTCCAGAACTGTGTTCCGAGTTTCACATCGTCGATGTGGGATTCATTATGGACCTCCTTCGATGAGACTATTCCTGTCGACATCAGCTCATCATCTAGGAATTAGTCTTAGAAACAAAAAGATAGTACCTTGAGGTCTGTATGCCTTAATGACATATTCTCTCTCTCTCGACATAGGTTCACATCATTGACCTTTGATGGATAGATTTGACTGAGTGTTCGACATCAAATCATCTATTCACATTCAGTATATTGTACTAGGGTACCTTGGGAATCATTGACATCAGTGGTGATATCCCTCACACTTGTTAATGGTTCACATCATTGACCGGTAATCAAGTGGTTTCTACCATATTCAACTTCAAATCATTGTAATCACATGGTTAGAATCATACTTTGTGGAAGACCCTAGGTATTTGTTAAAAACATTCATAGATTTCTCTCCAGGTTGCGATGGAGTATATTGTATGGAGTCTTAGCATGGATCCACATTTATATGTTTGTGGCTATGCTCAGATTTGCATCTGTATGGCATAGATATACATTGTATGTCTGGTAGCTATGTCCAAATTTGAGTCTTCTTCGAATGGATCTACGTTGTATTTTAGTAGCCATGACTTTTTTGTATCTCACATGGATCTGTGTTGTATTGGTCGACAGCCATGTTGTGAGTCATTTGGGACATGTATCAAAATGTGCTGCAGAAAGTTGGTGATGTTTGAGAAGTTCTGACTTTTGGATATTTTCCTCGACACTATACCTTGTTCTTTCAAATTAAATTTCCTATCGTTTCCCTCTATCCATTATACTTTGGGGGGAATCTCTGTTATACCGAAATCTTGTCACCCTCATGTTATGAGATAGGTATCCCCTTGTCTGCTCCAATCCCTCAAATTTTTCCCTAGATAAATGAAGGAATAAATTAACCCCTTGCAATTTTCCATATTTTGAGCTGGTAACGCTCTTTCCCCATTGAAAAAAAGCGTTACCCCAGAAGCAAAGAGCTAGAACCACTCCTAATACATGAGAAAAGAGTGATGCTACTACTTCTAGCCCTGCTACAAGAAGCGGTGCCCCTTTATCACCACCTGTTTGCTTCATTGGAAGAGCGGTGCTCAAGTTTTGAAGGCAAAAAAGAGAAGCTTCGAGAGGATTCTCGAAGCTGACCTCCGTGGAACCTCATCCCTATGGTTTAGGACCAACTGGAGCTCGATATCCTCCCTTTTAGTATCTAACCTCCACTTCACCCATGATATCCTCAACCATACCTATCCTCCCATGCCTTTAAATACTGGCTCACCCCCCATGGGAAAAAGGAGGAAGAATTGTGTTTCATACCCAAACTCTGTCAAAATCATTCTTGAGTCTTTGGAGGCAAGATGAAGTTAGAGGCAAGGATCCATTGGAAGGAACTCTCAACACCAAGGCATGAAGTTTGTAGTCTCTCCAATCATTTATTAATAATGAATGTCTTTTCTTTCCCATATATGATGTATTATATGTATGTATTGTTTGATTCCTTGGTCACAGGCATAGACCTAGTTGATTATATTGTATTCTATCATGTTTTTATTTGTCGTCTTCCATATTTTATAGGTTATTCTTCAAGGATAGTGAGGACAACCTTCGAGAGAAGCATCATGGCATTCCATTCAATTGATGAACCAGATCTAGGGAGAGTCTAGCATTCCGTGTTTGTGTTTTGTTCTAGATATGAACCATTCAGACTAGGGAACCAACTCTTGTATATAGGAGGTGTGTATTTTCGGCTAACACCCAGAAGCTATAGATTTTAATGAGGAAAGTGTAGTCCATTTATTTAGAGAGTCCACTATAGATAAAAAACAAGTCTTCTTTAACACTTGTTTCATGCCTAAGCCTCCTTTCAAAACCAAGCTTTTCCTGTAGATTTGAGTATATTCACTAATGAAACTCACTGTTTTATTTCCCTTATGAGTCAATTTCTAGGTTTAGCTACTGAAAAATATGTTACTGAGTCCTTAATGAGTCTGTTGTTCACAATCAGTACTAGTCAAGTTGAGTCAAAGGGGTCAAGTCAGTTAAGTCATTCATGTTGCCTTGAATTTGATGAGTTTCTAGATGAGAATATTCATTCATAGCTAGTTGAATTACAAAACACTAGATGTTTCAGGTTCCAATCAGTGGTGTATATTTGATGAGGTTGAGATATACGACCCTGGTTGATTCCACTGAATCAAAATGCATGAGAGAAATCAAGAGAAAGCTCATCAGAATTGGTTAAAGTTGAACGGGAATAAATGGTTGGGATCTACAATGGATAATATTTCCACAAGGAGAATATGCACACTTCTTAGAAAACCAAATATGAGTGGAAAGTTAAAAGGGAAAATGATTGACGGTGGGAATTTGTAAAGAAAAGATTAATGGTCAAGTATCAACCCACCTAGCCAAGGTGTTGTCAAGTTATTAGGTAGACATGAAGGGGTCAGACCAGAGGAGATACAAGGTAAGCTCTAAAATGTATATCATATGACCTAAATGGTATGTAGAAGGGGTTTTAAAATGTTTCAAAGGACTTCTTCCTAATCTTAACAATCCATATATATATGAAGAAAATATTAAGCTTAATCTTAGGAATAAGTTTTGTATGAGAAATCATCCTCTATGTTATATCATATCAAGATTGAATGGTGTCTATCTGCAGCAAAGAATATCAACGACTGTATATGAATCCGCTAGGAAAAGTTGTAAGGTACAAATAAATTTGGTCACAAGCAGAATGGATTAACATGCAGCTGAAATCTACCGTCAGATGAGTAGAGGGAAGCAAATCTATGGCTACTAAAAATTCCACTGATAAAACATGCACGAAGGAATGAAATTTTCATTTCAATAGAATCGAGTAGTTCCCTCACATATCAATGGTGGAGATCGGGGGAGAGAAACATGTTGAGTAAAATGGTTGTCATTGATGTAAAAACTATTAACAAAACTCAAAGATATAGTGGCGGACTGAAATCAGTAGAATAACATATGGTGGAAGACTGAAATCAACAGAATAACAAAGGAATAACCTTGTTGCAGGTTACAGGTTGAATGACAAATGAATAACCTTATAGCAAGTTGAACAACTAATATCTATCATCCAAGTAAATCGACGGCTCACAATGTTCTTGCTAAATGAACTAGCACATAGGTTAAACACGTGCGAAGTGATAAAGTTCTGTGAAGGATGAAGTTCCGCAACAATAAAGATCGAACAGATTATATTAGTCCCGTACTAGATTCGATGATTAAGGATTAATTCTAACAGTTAGGCGGAAAATCCAAAGTTCTGCAACAGATAAAGATTGGATGGCTAATATTAGTTCCGCTAAAAGAGATCGATGGTTATTGAAATATTGTAACTTCGAAGAATATTCTATATTGTGGTCCCCGATGGTCCTACCGGGAGAACCACTTGTATTAATTTGTACCCCGATGCTCCTAATCGGAAGAACTAATAAGAGTCATGAGGCAGTCCCCTCTAATTGTAAAGGTGGGTCATTAGCACCCCAGTGTGTTTACTTGAGCCTACATGTGTAAATCGAGCCTACATGATTAAATCGAGCCTACATGAAATATGAGTTAACTTAAGTGAACAGATGAATATAAATAGAGGTGTAGTGCTCCTCATTTATGACACACACACTCTCACTTGTGTAGCACATTAGTGGAGAAGAGAAGTATCTGGAGAAGGAGGAGGATCAGGATTTGATCTCCTTGCTGGTTTTATCTTTTATCTTTTTGGGGTATCTATATTGAGGAAGCTTTTTCTGGGTTTTTCCCTTTAGGGTTTTCCCAGGATAAATATTTGTGTTCCTTTTGTATGGTTGTGCTTGTCTATCTTTCAGTGATCCTGTTTATATGCTTTTGTTATGAAATATTAATGTCTTAGCTAAGCATATGAAAATTTAACATGGTATCAGAGCCACCCTGAAAAGAAGACATTATGTAGCTACATAATCTAGGGCTTCTTAATTTTTGGTTCTCTCTCCACAATCGATCAACAAAAGAAGGCTAGGCTGACTCTCCATTGAAGGGCGCATCTTTCTGTCGAAGCGGAATTCGATTCCGAGAATTTTCAGTTTTCCGTGTGGGAAATTAGGGCTTCTTACAAAAGAAGAATTTTTGAGTGAGCCTAGCATAGGATTTATCTCCTCATCAAAATCAAAGTTTAGATACCTGGATCAATATTTTTGGTTGGGTGAAACTCTGGGAAAGTCAAACCCTAGTTTGACCCGGAGCTAGAAACACCCTAATACTAAAAATGCTAAGTTTTGGAATATTCGCTATATCCCAATATTGCCAAAGTTTAAAGAGATGAAACTTGCAAAGACCGAAGATAAAATCCTGATGAACACTGTGTCCAAAATTCATCCTCCGATTCGCTATATTCTAGGCGATATGATCCCTCCAATTTAGGGTTCCATCCTCTTCCAGAATTCATCCCTAAATAGGACACCTAGGGAAAATTAATATAGCTTGGGATACAGAGGTACAAATGGAATTCCTAAATATTTTCAATAAAGAGAACGGAATTCAATTTCTATGGTTCGAATTTCAGAACCTGAAGATGAACCAGTGACACGTGGCATGTCGTACAACTTCACTGTTCTGAACAGTCCTATAACAGGTCACCTTGGGAAAATGATCATAAATCCAAATTGGTGAAACCAACTCTGATGAAACCTATATCGTTGGATCAGGGACATGCGATGTTACCTCAATGCAAAATTTTAGACATAGAGGAGTAGTAATTTCGTAGATATCATAGAAACAGTGATAGGCATTTATACAGAAGAAATTGGAAAACTAGGGCTTCCTATTCCAGGAGCTTCCCTCCATTGTTTTCAGAAAAGGAGTACATTGGACAGCTCCATTTTAAGAGATATATCTTTCTATCCAATAAGATCTAAAATATTCCAAGTTTTGAAAATTAGGGTTTCTCTGACAAACCCTAGATCAGCCAGCTCGGGAAGCAGGACGGACATCTCAAATCGGTAAGATCTAATCTTTTGCTATTTGCATTTTAGGTTCTCATTTCAAAGTGATCTATCACATCATCTTGATGATAAGCTTGGTGAAGTTGAAAACTTCCAAGCATGAAATTATTTGATCTCTCTGAAGAAAATGAATTGGACACCTACATGAGTAGAGAGGTTCCAGTTCTAGAGGGAGATGAGCCTCAAAACCTTACACAAGAAGAACTTGATCAAGGCCAAGAAGATCACTGTTGATTCAATCACGGATCAACTTGTACCACAAGTGTCTTCCCTAAAGACACCGAAGATGTTTGATTTCTTGATCAATCTATTTGAATATAAGAACATAATTCAGAAGATGGATTTGAGAAAACAGTTGAAGAATGTGAAGATCCATAATACATAACATCTTGAAGCAGTAGAAGAAGAAGCAGAGAATGCAGAAGTGGTGATAGCCACCTTGAATGGCCTCCCATGATCATGGGATTCATTCATGCGAGGAATGTGTGCCAGAAGAAAGTGATTACTTTTAGTTGACTTTGGGAAGAAGAAGAAGCTCGTCTCATAAGAAGAGAAGAAGAAAGATGGGAGCAAATTGAAGATCAAGCTATCACCATTCAAAGAAGATCCCTCAAGCGATGAGGAATATGAATAACTCAATTCTTGACGAACCTCTTATCCATCTTATCATTTGGATAAGAAATGATGATAAATAAGAATGATCAAGATGGAGTCTACCCATGAAACAAATAAAAGATAAGTATTCAATTGTCATTTCATGATATTGTTTTACATTTGATTATATTCAGTTGATGTGTTATGCATGATAGATTGTTTGCATCAATGACTGTATACTGCTAATATGCATGTGATGGGTAAGTAGCTCATGGTGCTATACAACTCTCCATTGCTACATATCAAACCTCTTTGCTGACATATTGGATTAGTCTAGAAAGTTTCTGTGAGATATGGATGAATGTTGTATTGGCTAAACAGTTGCATGATGCATAAGAATTTGTCGTTATGCATATGATTTATGAAATAATTCTAACCATGCAACTGGTGCATTTGAATTGTAGGAAAGGTCCTGTACAACCTCCTACAAGAAAACAAGTATGAGACTTGTTCCAAAGAACAAGTGATGACAATTCAATAAACATGAATCTGAAGCTCCCAGGGTCAGAGACACCATGATGGAAGAAATAAATTCAAAGAGCGGTAGATCCACCTCGAAGGATGAAGACTACCATGGGTATGAGAGATAACTCAAGATGGAGAAAAGAATGCTATGAAAGAAGCTATTATCAAAGAATAACAGTTGATCATGGGGAATGATGTATATGATATGATTTCAAGACATAAAGGAAAGTATGTAGTATCCTCCATATGGATATACAAGAACAAGTGTACAAAGCAAGGTTCGTTATTTGCCTCAGAAAGAATAGACTATGACATGACATACTCTATTAACCAGTATATATCAAGCATAGAACCACCTGTACAGAATGAAGAAGGAAGATAATACTCCACTTCAGGGGGAGTGACTACAGAATATATCTAAGTTTGACATGGTAGAACATGATGGACAGCTTCCTGATGGATCGATACTTTTGGGTTCCAACCTTCAAAGTTGAATGCAGAATACTAGGATATGTTGATGATCTGACAAGATGAACTCATGGAAGATGTTATGATAAAAGAATACTAGAATGATGTTTGGGATATAGTACTCAAACTAGAAAGCAAGAATGTGGTATCTTATAAATGGATTTGCAAGATAAAATATGTCACTGATAGAAGTAAGGAAAGACTTGTGGCTAGAGGTTTCTATAAGAAAGAGGGAATTAATTCTGAAGAGACACTTACTCCAGGAAGTAAGGTACACTTCCTTCAGAACTATGATGGTAGTAAAGACAATCCTTCCTTAATGGTATGATTGGGGAAGAGTTTTACATCGAAAGGATTTGAAGTTGAAGACAGATGGACTCATATATGTAAGTTGAAGAAGGCCCTCTATGGCATGAAGCAAGCTCCCAGAGCTTGGTATGGAAGGATAGACAGTTTCTTGTCAATTATGGGCTTTACCAAGAGTAAAGCTGATCCTAACCTTTATCTCAAGGTTGTAGAAGATGAACCTGGCATCCTGTAATTATAGGTGGATGACTTATTCTTGACAGGGAAGGAGAAATAGATCATGAAAAGCAAGAAGAAACTAGCAGAAGAATTTGAGATGAAAGACCTTGGGTTAATGCACTTTTCCTAGGTCTGGAAATATGAAAAAGTTCATAAGAAATATTTTTCAACCAAGGAAAGTATGTGGTAGAGATATTGAAGAGATTCAATATGTTGGAATGAAAATCCATGGCCACACCCATGGACTCCAACCTGAAGTTGTTAGCTGATGACTCATCAGAGTTAGTGGATGTGACTCATTACAGACAGATCATTGGGACATTTGTTTTGCTGTGAACACCTTAAGTCAATATCTTGTTCAAGCAAGATGGGTTCACCTAGTAACCGCAAAACATGTGATGAGATATCTGAAAAGGACTATAGACTTTGGTCTATACTATGATGGTAGACATGAGTATAGATTTTTAGGTAGATTCTTTTGTTTGGGGTTTGCTATGAGTTCATGGTTTAGCAGGAAATAGTCCAGTGTTTCTCATAGCACGGCTGAAGCAAAATACATAGCAGATTGCTCTGCTAAGCTGTGAAGTCTTATGGCTTCGGAAGCTGATATCTGGTCTCTTTGACCTGAAGATGGATACTACAATGATTCTATGTGATAACCAGATTTGTGATGACAGAGAACCCTGTGTTCCGATTGTAACACATAAAAATTCCGTATTTCTATACTGAAGATGTAGATGATGATGGTTTGAATGATGATCTACTGATGAAGCCTCTATCTCGGGTAAAGTTCGAACACTTTCGAGACAAGCTTGGTGTTGTTAGAAAATACCTTCCTCAAAAGGGGGAGTAGCAATGTTGCAGTGGGATTGTATCATCCTTGGGCACTTGCCCTAAAGTGATCCGGAGACCTCGGTCCTCGAGAATGAAGAGGGATTGTATCATCCTGGGGCATATTTCCAAAAGTGATCTGGTGACGTCAGTCCTCGAGAATGAAGAGGGATTGCATCATCCTGGGACATCTGTCCAAAATAGATACGGTGACTTCGGTCTTCGTGAATGTGGTGGGATTGCATCATCCCTAAAATTTGGTTCAAAATGTATCCAGAGGTCTCAACCCCCGTGAATGTGGTGGGATTGCATCATCCCTGAACTTCGGTTCAAAATGTATCCAGAGGTCTCGGCCCCCGTGAATGTGGTAGGATTGCATCATCCCTGAACTTCGGTTCAAAATGTATCCGGAGGTCTCGGCCCTCGTGAAAGAAATGGATTGCATCATCCTTGAACCTCGGTTTAAAATGTATCTGGAGGTCTCGGCCCTCGTGAAAGTGGTAGGATTGCATCATCCCTGAACTTCGGTTCAAAATGTATCCAGAGGTCTCGGCCCCCGTGAAAGTGGTGGATTGCATCATCCCTAGATCTTGGTTCAAAATGTATCTGGAGGTCTCGGCCCCCATGAAAGTGGTGGATTGCATCATCCCTGAACCTCAGTTCAAAATGTATCCAGAGATCTCGGTCCCCGTGAATGTGGAAGGATTATATCATCCTTGAACTTCGGTTCAGAACGGATCCGGTGACTTCGGTACTCGAGAACGTGTGTTGATCCCATAATTCCTAAAGGAAGGATTGTCTGAGCTCCACATCTGTGTTGATCCCGTAATTCTGAAAGGAAGGATCATTAGTAACTCTGTAAAGACCTAAATCCCGTAATTCCGAAAGGAAGGATCATTGAATTGATCCTGTAATTCCAATAGGAAGGATTGTCTGAGTTCCACAGATGTGTTGATCCCGTAATTCCAATAGGAAAGATTGTCTGAGTTCCACATCTATGTTGATCTCGTAATTCCGAAAGGAAGGATCATTAGTAACTCCGTAAAGACCTAAATCCTGTAATTCCGAAAGGAAGGATCATTGAATTGATCCCGTAATTCCAATAGGAAGGATTGTCTGAGTTCCACAGATGTGTTGATCCCGTAATTCCAATAGGAAGGATTGTCTTGGTTCCACAAATGTGTTGATCCCATAATTATGAAAGGAAGGATCGTTAGTAACTCTGTAAAAACCTAAATCCCATAATTCTGAAAGGAAGGATCGTTAGTAACTCCGTAAAGACCTAAATCCCGTAATTCTGAAAGGAAGGATCATTGGTAACACCGTAAAGACCTAAATCCCTTAATTCTGAAAGGAAGGATCATGTTGATGTTTTGATGATGTTGATGTTTTTATGATGATGATGTTGTACTGATTGAAAGATCAGAATATGATGATGATGTTGTTGTTGATGATGATGATGTTCTTTGATCGAAAGATCAGAATATGATGATGATGATGTTTCTCTGATCGAAAGATCAGAAGTTGCTGATGATGATGATGTTGTTGCTGACGATGATGATGTTCTCTGATCGAAAGATCAGAATATGATGATGATGATGTTTCTCCGATCGAAAGATCAGAAGTTGCTGATGATGATGTTCTCTGATCGAAAGATCAGAATATGATGATGATGATATTTTCTGATTGGAAGATCAGAAGTTGCTTATGATTATGATGTTGCTGATGATGATGATGTTTTCTGATCAAAAGATCAGAATGCGATGATGATGATGATGTTTTCTGATCAAAAGATCAGAATGCGATGATGATGATGATGTTTCTGATCGAAATATTAGAATGTGATGATGATGAGATCCTGATGATGATGATGCCGTATTATCAAAGTATGATGATGATGACGTACTAATCGAAATATTAGAATATGATGATGAGTTGATGTTAGAGTATGATGATGTTTGGTTGATGATGTTTCTGATCGAAAGATCAGAGGTTGATGATAATGATGATCCTGATTGAAAGATCAGAATGTGATGATGATGATATTTTGATGATGATGATGTTGATGTTTTGATGATGTTTTCATGATGATGTTTCTGATCGAAATATCAGAGTATGATGATGATGTTGTTGCTGATCGAAAGGTCAAAGTGTTGAAGATGATGTTGCTAATCGAAAGGTCAAAGTGTTGAAGAAGATGTTGCTGATCGAAGCGGTCAAAGTACTGATGATGTTGAAGACTAAAGATTGAAGATGAAGACTACATGATGTTGAAAAGCTTCCAATGATTTATAGATGTATCACCCTGATGATGTTGATGATGTCCTCTATCTCTCTCCTATTATTGTTGTTGTTTATGTTGTTATAGAATACCCTTCTCATTAAGGGGGAGTGTTGAAATATTGTAACTCTGAAGAATATTCTATATTGTGGTCCCCAATGGTCCTACCAGGAGAACCACTTGTATTAATTTGTACCCCGATGCTCCTAATTGGAAGAACTAATAAGAGTCTTGAGGCAGTCCCCTCTAATTGTAAAGGTGGGTCATTAACACCCCAGTGTGGTTACTTGAGCCTACATGTGTAACTCGAGCCTACATGATTAACTCGAGCCTACATGACAGATGATTTAACTTAAGTGAACGGATGAATATAAATAGAGGTGTAGTGCTCCTCATTTATGACACACACACTCTCACTTGTTTAGCACATTAGTGGAGAAGAGAAGTAGCTGGAGAAGGAGGAGGATCAGGCTTTGATCTCCTTGCTGGTTTTATCTTTTATCTTTTTGGGGCATCTATATTGAGGAAGCTTTTGCTAGGTTTTTCTCTTTAGGGTTTTCCCAGGATAAATCTTTGTGTTCCTTTTGTATGGTTGTGCTTGTCTATCTTTCAGTGATCCTGTTTATATGCTTTTGTTATGAAATACTAATGTCTTAGCTAAGCATATGAAAATTTAACAATGGCGTAGAAGAAAAAATGAGGAAAGGGAATTGTGGAAATAACACTTAAATATTTTATGAACTAGAAATCCATAATCTGGAATATCAAAGGTCAGAAAAGACTCCAGAAGACATCGATGGTGCGGAAGAAAGATTGCAAAACGAATCTTGCGGAAAGGAGCTTACGGAAAGGAGCTTGTAGAAAGGAGCTTGCGGAAAGGATGTTGCGGAAAGTCTTGATACAATTTGAGGAAATGTTACATTTCTGCATCCCACAATCTGGAGATCGACGCTCATGGAGAAGCCCGATGAAGATCAACGGTGGGGAAACGTTGAAGCAGAAAACTTGGTGCATAAATATGATTTGAAAAGAGAAATCTATAGAGTAGATCAATGGTCTGGAGATATTCTAGAAAAATATCATCTATCTGGACTGTATATGGAGAAGAAGATTACGCAAAGCACCAGAAAATGATAAACAGGGATGCGGAAATGGATTCTGAGCTGTGGGAAGAACGAAACGGTTCCTTTGCTGAAACTTAACGATGAAATGATGCGACGGTTGAACAAGTAATATGATGAATAGTTGTGATTGTACGTAAACAGTCACGATCTAAAATGAAAGAGTGAAGCTATGGAGAGATGTGTTGATAGGAAATAGGTAAAGATTATTTATTGAATAAATGTGTAAAGAGATAGATATCTTTGCGAGTGAGGTTGACAGAGTCCAAAGTGAATAGTTTACAAACTATTCCAAAAGACTGAGAAAATCAGTACAGGATGGAAAGGTGTTGTTAGGGCAGGCCACAAGTATCCAGGGGGTTGAATCCTCCTTCGAGTCGAAGCTGGAGAATAGGGTATCGTAGCATCCTTGTCTTTTGAAGTAGACAGAAAACCATAGGGGTGTTGTAGAATCTATGTATGTAGTTGCAGGAAAAACCTAGGGTGTGTTTACATCCTTTCTGTAGTAGCATATAAACAATTGTGTAATTCATCTTATTAAGGAGTTTGTGTAGGTGATTTTCCCTTTGAGGTTTCCATGATAAAATATGTGTCTTAATTTTTTATTTTTTGTGTATTTTAAAGAAAAATAGACAATACTGATTCACCCCCCCCCATCTCAGTATTGTGGGATAAACCAATAATTGGTATCAGAGCCAAGTTGCTTCACAAAAACTTAACCACTAGAAGGAAGATCCCATCCAAAAATCACAATGGATCAACAAGAAGAATTGGCCACTAGCAATCCTCCACTATTTACCAGAGAAAATTATGCTTACTGGAGTGTAAGAATGAGGTGTCATCTAATGTCCCTGGGATGGAATGTTTGGGCAGCAATAGAAAAGGAGCTTAAAATAGGAAACCAATACCCTACAGACACAGTAGAACTAGGTGAATATGAAGGTAATTCCAAATCCCTAAACACAATCTTAAGTGGTTTAACAAACTCAATTCACTAAAGTTATGCAATGCACATATGCCAAACAAGCTTGGGACAAGTTGAAAATTATCTATGAAGGAGAGTCTAAGGTCAAAGAATCCAAACTTCAAACATATAAAGGTCAATTCGAAAGTCTTAATATGAAAGAAGAAGAAAATATTGGTGAATACCTTCTTCATGTAGATGAAGTTGTTAATGTGATCAGAGGGCTTGGAGGAAAATTAAAATAAAAGGAAGTGGTAAGCAAGGTACTAAGAACATTACCAATGAGATATGACCAAGAGGTATCTACCCTAGAAGAACGACATGATATTAAAAAGGTAACAATGGATGAGTTACATGGAATTCTCACTGCGTATGAGATGAGAATAGGACAAAATGGATCTTCAAGAAAAGAAGCATCTTTTAAAGCCTCCTTAAACAATCAATCAGAAAACCCAAATGATGAGGAAGCTCTTTTCATTAATAAACTTGAGAGAGGGACTAGAAAATACAATGGGAAGTTACCTTTAAAAATTTTTAACCATGGAAGGATTGGACATTTTTCCTCTAAATGCACCTACACTAAACAAGATGAGAATGAAGCAAAGGAAACTTTGAAGTTCAAAAAGGGTAAACCGGGAAACAAGAAAAAACCCCGTGGGAAAAAAAAATTGTTTACACCATAGAAGACAGTGAAAATTCGGATGGAAGTGAAGTTGAAGAAACTAAAGTTTTGTTTATGGGCCTAGATGCTCAAGCCTCAAATAGTGACTCAGATGTAGAAGGAGAATTAGACCTAAGAGCTGAACTTGTTAGCGCCCTTGAAGAACTTGAGAAATGTAGGAAAAAGAACAGACATTCAAATCTTATCATTAGTCAGTTGGAAGCTCAACTTCTAGATGCCAAAAAGTTTGAGGAGGACCTAAACCTACATCTCAAAACAAGAATACAAGAGTCATAAAATCTTGCAGAAGAAATCATGCAATTCAAGAGAAAGCTTGATGAAGGATCTATCAAATCAAAGTTTGTGAATAGCTCAAGGATTCTAGATGACAATTTGAGTATCTAAAGACCATCAAGTGATAGGTCTGGTTTGGGGTTTGTTAAAGAGAAGAAGCCCGAGAGTTTTCTTGTCATTAATCAAGAAGGAAGTAAGAAAAGCTATGCTGAAGTACTAAAGACTCCAATTGTTATCAACCCAAATGGAACTTCTCCATTCGAGTGCCGACATTCCTTATGTTGGTACACAAAAGGACATCTTAGGATTGAAGTTTTCCAAAACACTATAGATGGGCATGACTTGGGATGCATTTACCCTTGAACCAGCTTTCCATATTATTTTTATAAATGTTGAGTTGCGTACGCGACTATCTCCATTGCAGCTCATGTACGTACGTGACTATTGCCATTGACAACTCGCGTACTATAAGCAACTATATACATTGCAACCCGCATACATCAGCATACGTGGGTTTCCTTTAAGCAACTCTCGTGTCATACGCGGGTTGCCTATATTAATAGTCGCATACATATTGATTCGGCATTAAAAATATAAATCACAATTAATGGATATTAGTTGGGCCCTAATCATTAACTATCCTAACTGTTTCAACCTCCTCAACCTTTGAAACCACTCTATTTCCCAAAGTATGAATAGAGGTCTTGGGGAGGGCATTAATCAATCAAGTTTGGAGAGCAAAGTTATGCTAGTGGTATATCTTCAGAAGTCTTGGAGCAACAGAACTCATAGTCCTTTGGTTGCAAAGGAGTCCTTGTCTCAGAAGCTGGGTTATACTCTTATCTCATTCACTGATTGTTAATAAAGAGAATTCTTCTTCCAACATTGTGTTGAGTCTCTTTCATGTATCATGGTTAATGAATATATTTGATTATGTATTGGATATATTGTTTATCTAACCTCTCATATATACATGTATAAGATTGTACTTGGAGAATTTTCTCTTTACAGGTGAAGGAGGTGCATCCCTAGAAGATTTGGAGAGAAGAGGAATGGAAGAAGATCAAGCTTGGATCAACCGTCAGTAAATGGGTAAGTCAAGACTTTCTTCCTATTTCCTTTTTGTTCTCTATTAGACATGGTTGTCTGTAAGGTTAGTAGTAATTTGGTAACCACAGACCCTAGGTTACAAGGGTGCTTAATCCTGAAAAATAGAACTGGCGACTCTGCTGGGGAGTCCATCCTACTGTGGGTTAGTCCTATATATCCTTGCCCAGTATTTGCTTTGATTCAGTGTGTGGTTTTATGTCTTGGTTTGGACTTGCAGTAGTGTTTTACAGACCTTTATAATTTTTTATTTTTTTTGAAAACTTTTACTCCTGTACGTGGGTTGTTGTGCTACACAGTCGCGTACAGAGGCTGGTATATGTGGGTTGTTGTATTGAACAGTCGCGTACAGTACACGGGTTGCTCAACTAGACAGTCGTGCACATACCTTAGCAACAAAAATTTTGGGTAGGGTTTCTTGTCCTTGTCCTTTTTTGTATTTTGTCTTGCTTTGTGGTCTTCTAGTACTGGCATTTCACTGTAGGTTTGAAAGCCCTATTAACCATACTTCGTGCTTTTCAGCAAGCCCTTGAGTTTTTGTTGGTTGGATTTTCTTTATTTTTAGCAATTTGAGGTGGATTTTCCTATTGGGTGATAGGTCCAAGTGTTGTGTGTCTGAATCAGTGATCAAGGTTCTAGATACCATGTATCCCATGCTATTTCCAAGTAGTGTTAGTTTGTCACTTGCCTTTTATTGATTTCAGTGGATTTCATTCATTGTGTCTTCCCAAGCTAGGTGTTTTCCAAGCTTCTTCCTTAGGTGTTTGATATTTGGTTCTTATAAGCCTGCTATACTTCATTTTGCTTGCTTTATATAGTTTGATTATTCAAGCATACTCAAGAATTTTTGCATTTAGGTGCATAGTAATTTTTGAAGAGTTTGAAAAGTGAAAAGAAAAGCATTGGAAACATTTGCATTTGAATTGCATATGGTAGTTTTACTTTTAGTTTTTAAATAAAATCTCAAAAATTACAAAAATAATTCTTAGCTTTCTCTTTCCTAGTTGCATTTTCATTAGTTCATATTTACAAAAAAAAAAAAACTTGCTTTAAGTGGTGATAATTTGCTTTGAAATTCGTTTTATACACCTTTGTTACTTTTCTTATCGAGTCTATAATATCATAGTCATTCACGCCACTTACCCTTTGATTAAGAACATCCCTTAAAATGAACAGTATAATTTAAAATGTATTAGTAAGTTTTGTTTTATAGGGTCATACACCTACTATCTTAGGCTAGACTTGTGGGATAGGAAGTGTAAACTCCCCATAAGTACTTAAACTCAGACGTAGTTGGCCAATCGATATGTAAATCCTTCTTTGTGTTGATAGCATCTGGGAAGCTCCTCTCAAATGGGAGTTAAGCACGAGGCCGCGTGGAGGTATTGGACTAAGGAGATAACCCTATGATTCCTTGTCAAAACAATGAACAAGGTTTTTACGCATCTGGGATTATTTCCTAGACAGAGTTTCAGGATTTGCTACCCTACCCATGCGTACGAATTAGGCTTACGACTATCCCCCTAGACTATTGATATAGTTAAGGTAGCCTCTAGTCTCTTGAACATCTAGGGTTTATACACAGGTAAACTGGAAGGCTATTTCTAGTTCACCTTGGACGGGCTTGGAAGGTAACCCTTGTTGAAAGTGTAGGACGGCGGTGGGTGATTCCTCCGCTTGTGCCTAAGAACCTATTCAAGGACGCCAAGAAACTATCTCTCATCTTTCTTTAGGAAAGAATTTCTTATACCGCTTGTGCCTAAGAACCTATTCAAGGATGCCAAGAAACTATCTCTCATCTTTCTTTAGGAAAGCATTTCTTATACCCCTTGTGATTATTGAGACTTTAGGAAATTTTGTAGTGATTGATCTGTGGTTTTTTTGTGTTTTTAGCTGACCTTAGGGTGTGAAGAGTCAAATTTACAATCCTGGAGGACCAATCTGTCAGAAGGTCATGAAGGTTGCAAAACCTTCCTCCGTTTATCAGATTGGAGCCTCCACCTCCCCCTCAAAGGCGAAGATTAGACACAGATGGTTCTTTCGAACCGATAGGAGTTAGTGAAGTTCTAGGTGAACCAAAACTTAGGGAAAACCATTTTAATTTAAAAATAGTTGAGATAGAAGCCATGAAGGTTGATGAGTTTGCAAGGAATTTTAATTCACCTCTAACTGACTTAAATGATTCGGTGATCATTCAGGTTCGTCCCTTCAATCCACCCGTGATTGGTGTCCCTTTGGGCAGAATAATTTCTACTGCAGGAGAAAGTTCTTCTACTTCCACCTCAGTCGCTCCAGCTGAAGGGGTGCTACCTCCCTCGGTAGGTTCCCCTAGAACAAGTATACCTACTACACCACTAACTCTAGCTAGTCGAGTGTTTCAACCATCGGCTCCCATAAGTTTAGCAGGTGCTTCTAGTGGTATGGTCACTGGGATTCCTAGTGTACCTATAGTTCTTACTTCCTTCACACACACTGCTTAGAGTGGTCCTATAGGATCCTCGAATTTTGTCCAAAGTTTTCCTTGGAATGGGGGGCACATTCCCCCATCCACTCCATACGTAGGCCCAACACCCGCATATGTAGGGGTGCAGTTTGAAAACCTAAATCCTTATGGTCAAGGTTTTCAAATTCTAGTTTCAGCTTTGTTCACGAGCTCTCCTTTTTCACTTTTTAGCAGAGGGACACCTGCTCCTGTATTCCAAACCCCAACTTTAACTAGGGCAGCTAGAACCTCATATACTCCACTGCACATAAAAAATCCATTGGCTTCTGGATGGAATCCTTTCCAAAGTAGCCCACCCATTTCACAACCGGCAACAGGGGGCAACCCCACCTTCACATATGGGTATATGGGGGCAAGTCCCTCTAATCCCCAAGCTAGTGCCTTTAGTGCTCTGGTTAGACCCAAGCTCCCTTTCCTGGCAACATTAAATTTGCCAGATTTTTTGAAACTAATGAATGACTCGGTAAGACATGACCCATCTTGGCCACCCGTACCTACCAAGCTACCCTCGGATATCCCAAAATTTGAAGGCAAAGTTGGTGATGATCGTGGAGCTCATGCCACCACTTTCCATTTATGGTGCTCTTCCAACTCACTGAATGAGGATTTAGTTTGGTTGAGGCTGTTCCAAAGAACTTTAACCAGTACTGCAGCAAAATGGTATATCGAATTGCCTTTTGTTGCGTTTAGCAGTTTTTGGGACTTGGCTAATGCATTCCCTAGTCACTTCCAACTTCTTGTCCGATATGATTTAGGGACAGACTTGTTTTCTACCTTTCGGCAGGACAAGGCCACTTATATTTCAAATCACATCCAAGAGTGGAGAAGACGGAAGAGCATTATCAAAGCCACTATTCCTCTCGAGTTCTTATTAGAATGGTTCCTTAAATCCCTATTGCCATATATATCTAAGGATGTATCTGCTTTGGGAGTGACTAATGAGGAAAAATATATCCTCAAGGACCAGCAGCTAGATTTTATATATTCTTAGTTTGGTATTTTATATGAGTTTATCCCTAAGGCACCGAGGCCAATGCACAATGTAGAGAAACCTAAGCCTGGACCCCATGCCAATGGTGTGGTTGGTTCTATGAATTCTCCCACTATAGAATCTTTGGCTAAACAGCTCCATCATCTGTCCATCAAAGACTCTACAATGGAGGCAACAAATGTTGCCCCCTCACCCCAAAATGCAAATGTTTTTGCACAAACCTCTCAGAAGGGAAATCAGCAGCCCGGTGGGAAAAAGAAGAGAGGAAAAAAGGGTGAGGGAAACCAAAACAAGAAAAATCGCACAAACAATGCTGATGGGGGGAAGAAAGAAAAGAAGAAGGTGAAATTTCCATGTAAGTTGTGCCATGAAGATCACCTAACCCATCTATGTCCCTTTATGGAACATGCTTAGAGGTTGTTAAAAGGCCAACAACCGACTGTCCTGAAGGATCCTTTTCCCCATGGACAGAATTATGCTTCAACTTCAAATGTAGCAAGGGGCACCCCAAATGCTCCTGACCCCAATTATATCAACATGGTTTGATCTAAGACTTTACTACAGACCAGGAACAAGAACTATGTAAAAGAGACCTTGGAGAAGGGTAATTCGATAGGTGAAACTTCTAACCCTCTCACGATTGAGAAACCTGTCGAAATTACTCCCAAGATACCGAAAGGTGTCTTTAAGAAAACCTTGCATAATCCTAATTCTAGGGATACAGCAAACTACTCTGTAGTTGAAGACTTATCCCAGACTCCTTATGCAATGTGGGCTTTAGAAGTGTTATAGAGTTGTCCCGCCCAATGGGATGCACTCTTAGCAGCCTTAGGCAATATGGACTCATCGAGTCTCATGGAAAAATTTAATTTGTTTGATGTCAAAATTTGCCTACCATATCATGTAGCCTTATCGACAAATGTCATCCATGGTGGAAAGACCATTGGAAGGGCATTTTTCAATGAGGGTGCTTCTACATGTGTTATGTCCCTATCTTGTTGGAAAGATCTTGGATCCCCAGAGCTGGTTCCATCGAACACCCTACTTAATGCTTTTGACGGAAGGTCATTCCATCCACATGGTATCCTACCGGCTTTCAAAATTAAGTTGGCAGGGAAAGCGGTGTCTATTGAGGTAGAGGTGATTAATGCACCTTTGGATTATAACTTGCTCTTGGGGAGAAGTTGGACTTATTCCATGTCAGCTATTGCATCGGTCATTTTTTGGGTGGTAGTGTTTCCACATGAAGGGAAGTTGGTTACTATAGACCAACTTAGTTTTACTCAAAAAGGCCACATGGAAACTAACGAGTCCACTATACCATTGGTTGATCAAGTTAGACCTGCTTTAGAGAGTTTAGGGGTTGGAATGTATGCATCATTGATGGGCACATTTGATACTCCAACTCTGATTAATTATATAGGTTCTACTATTGTGGGGAAGTCCGTAGCAACAGTTGTTGATAGAACAGATCCTTGGGTTCTTCCTTCCCACCATGAAATTGAAGTGCCCTTATCGGCAGCAGAAGTGGCTTATTAAGCTATCATCCATACTGCTATTGATTCCATTTCAGTCCCTCTCACAGTCTCAAAGGATCCAAAAGAAGCCTATTTTCCTGCTTTGGCAGAGAACTCTTTGCATTCTAGAGATTGTTTAGATATTGTTTTACCTTCGGATGAAGCCATGTGCGGACGAGATAAGATCTGCGAAGATCTTCACCATCAATCCTATTTTCTTCCAGAGTTAAGCAGGATCGAGAACCAGGAGTTCCATATGAGACTGGCAGGTGATGTTGATACGCCTATTAATCCCCTACCAAGGGAAGGAATATTTGCTGAGGGGAATATGGCAAACATTTCCACTACAATTCCTATCAACATCTTTGTAAATCCAAACATTGTGGAAAATGTACACATCGGCGCAAACTGCTCTTTTGAGGAGATTGCGATCTATACGGCCTTGTTTAAGGAATTCCATGATGTATTTTCCTGGTCATATGAGGATATTCCAAGAATTGATCCATCAATAGTCGAGCACGAAATCTGAACATACCCTGATGCTAGACCTGTTCGACAAAATTTGAGACCTATCAACCCGTGTAAAGCAGCGGCAGTTAAGGCTGAAGTTGAGAAACTGCTAAAAGCCAGTTTCATTTACCCCATAGCTTTGACAGAATGGGTATCCAACCCTATTCTTGTTGACAAAAATCAAGGGACTATATGCGTTTGTACTAACTTTAGAGATCTAAACAAAGCCTGTCCTAAGGACAACTACCCCACGCCATTTATAGATCAAACTATTGATGCTTGCGCAGGAAGTGAAGTCTTTTTCTATTTATGCATGGTTTCTCTGGATATAATCAAATCCAAATTAAACCGGAATACCAACATAAAATAGCTTTTATTTGTCCTTGGGGTACCTTCATGTACAAGAAAATGCCCTTTGGATTGAAAAATGCAGGGGCAACCTTTCATTGGGAAATGAATTTTTCCTTTCACGACATTAAAGCCATTGTCCAACCCTACCTTGATGATCTTCCAGCACATTCTCATAAGAGGATCGATCACCCAAATCACTTGCGTTTGATTTTTTAACGATGCAGATACTACAAAATTTGCTTGAATCCCCACAAGTGCGTTTTCTGTGTCGATTCAAGGATACTGCTCGAATTCATTGTTTCCAACAAAGGCATTCAGGTGGATCCTTTGAAAGTTGAGGCCATCGTAAATCTGCCTCCTCCTCATTCTATCAGGCAACTTCAAAGCCTGCAGGGGAAGTCCAATTTCCTTCAATGTTTTATTGTAAATTATGCCAATATTACTAAAGGTTTCATGCTCTTGTTGAAACAGGACACCCCATTTGTATGGAATGAAATTGCACAAATTGCTTTCGAGGCATTAAAAAAATCTTTGTTGTCAGCACTGTTATTGCACCCGCTAGATTACTCTCTGGATTTTATAATGTATCCAGCCGCATCTGAGTCGACCATAGGGGTAGTACTAGTCCAGGAGGACGATAAGCTCCAACAGCATGTCGTATACTATCTTAGTTGTGCTTTAGTTGGCCCTGAACTTAGGTATTCCCACGTTGAGAAGTTGGCCTTGACAGCTGTGTATGTTGTTCAAAGGTTGCGTCACTACATCTGACTAAGGACCACGATGGCAGTGATGGATGTTAATCCTTTTTCAATATGTTTTTTCCCAATGGTTAGTTGGAGGCAAATTCAACAAATGGATAGTCATTCTTCAAGAGTTTGACTTAGATTTGCAATCTTCCAAATCCAAAAAATCCTTAGTTTTTGCTGAGCTCATTACAGAATTTCCAGTAGAGGAAGATGTAGCCATTGAAGAAGACTCATTCCCAGATGAGCATATCTTTTTAATTTCCACCTTTGACCCCTAGTACGAAGATATACTTATCTATCTCTAGACTTTGAAGTACCCTGCAGCCTTCTCGTGGAAAGAACGGTGTAAACTACGCGTACATGCTAAGAACTACCTCATTATTGGAGATACTTTATATTGTAGGGGGGTAGATTCCATTTTGCATCGATGTCTTACCCACGAAGAAGTAGATATTGTCCTAAATGATGCCCATAGTGGAGCGTGTGGGGGTCATTTATCTGGGTTAGGAACGGCCCATAAGATCTTACGTGCTAGTTATTTCTGGCCCACGATCTTTAAAGATTGTGTGGAATCCATGAAGCACTGTCATCCTTATCAGCTTTACACCAGAAATATTTGGTCGCATCCCACTCCATTATTTTCCATCATCTTAGTGGGCCCCTTCACGAAGTGGGGGATAGATTATGTGACATGCAACCTAGTTTCAGCTGGGGGGCACAAACATATCATTGTCGCTGTAGATTATTTCACGAAGTGGGAAGAGGCAATGCACACCTTTAAAGCTGACGGGGAAACTGTAGCTTTTTTTGTTTACAACCAAATTATTGCACGAGTCGATATCCCTAAATAGATTTTCACTGACCATGGCAGTCATTTCCAAAATAGTATGATGTCTGAATTGACCACTATACTAGGGTTTAGACAAGAACATTCATATTTGTTCTATCCTCAAGCAAACGGTCAAGTCGAGGCTGTAAATAAAACATTGAAGACTATTCTCAAACGTACTATTAATGCAGCCCATTCCAACTGGAACATGATGTTGTATCCTACACTTTGGGCATATCAGACCAATGTTGAAACTTCTATACGGTTTCTCATTTCCAACTTGTTCATGGAGTGGAAGCAGTTACCCTAGTCGAATGCGAAATCTCATCCTTAAAGATTGATATTCATGTGTCACCTCATATGACTGAGCTAGAATAATTTTTATTACATTTAGAAAATTTATATGAGCAGTGTAGAGATGCATTCACAGCAAACGAAGCTCATAAAAATAGGGTAAAAATCCAATACGATAAATCGGTCAAGCCTCAGATTTTTTCTGAAGGGGAGCTTGTCTTACTCTGGGATCAAGAAAAAGAACCCTTGGGGGCAGGAAAGTTTAGGTCTATGTGGTTAGGACCTTATGTCATGTCAAAGGTATTGAAGAAGGGCGCATATGAATTGACAGATTTTGAAGGGAATAAGCTGCATGATCCTAGAAATGGGCTCTACTTGAAAAAGTACTATGCCTAGGCTTAGCGCTTTTTCCTGCATTTTATTGTATTTATTTTTATCTACAATAGTTCGTCGATTTATGTTTTTTATACCATCTGTTGGTTGTTACAAATGTCTTCTGAGTGGTTCGTAGGTTTCGTCGATGGCGCCAGTCACCACACTTGTAATTTTACTTCAACTGCATGGGTCATTTACTCGCCCTCGGGACAGTTAGTTGCTTCGGGAGGCGCTTGCTTAGGTCCTACTACCAACAATGTGGCTGAATATAGGGCTGATTGAGATTTTATGGGATTCTTTGTCACATGGTATCACTCAGCTGGAAGTTTGACTTGACTCTTAGCTGGTGGTTTCCCAGCTCAATCGAGCTTATCAGGTGCGTAACCCTATTCTACTACGTCAGTTTATGCAAGTTAGGTTATTGGAAAGAAATTTTGAGTTTATTATATTCAATCATATTCCAAGAAATCAAAATTCATTGACTAATTCATATGCTAATTATATCTTGGATTGGCATTTAACACATTTTGCATAAAAATATACAGCAAACACATAATAAAACACTTGTAAATAAACCAGAAAAATATATATATGTGTGTGAATATCTGTCCATATAGATAGATCGAGTTTCTGATCCTCAGATACAATCATAACTGTATAATATACAAAACATGGATCAAAGTCCATAAAATGCTCCTACGTCTAAGCTTGACCACCCTGGTCACTTGGACCACCTTGGTCTTCCTAATCACCCTGCTCTCGGGCTTCTTCAGCCTCCTCGGCTTCAACAGCCTCAACAGCATCAATATACACAAGTACTGCTCTCACTACCCGCCTCATAATGCGTATTCAGATAGGTGGTATACCAACCACTAGCTCCTGCATGACGACATGGATATGATCAATGCATAAGGTAGGTACTCTCTGGGTAAGCCTGGCCAGCTTTCCCTCAAGAACCCTAATCAAACCCTAGTCCTCTCCCAACACAGGACGCACATACATGCGTGGATTCCCAGTAGGGCAGACTGGTCCAATATCTATATTTTGACATTTTTAAAAGGATTAAAACTCTTATACATATGTATATATCTTTATAATTAAAATTCATAAAAATTTGAAAATTTGAAAACAAAATTACCTGACTCTCCCCATGCTCCTCTAGGAGGAAGGACAAGGTCGGTATCACCTCAAAAATCTAACCCAGCATATGGAAACTGCTCCAAGGCTGGTAACTATCGCTCCCACCAAAAGTAGAAGTCGTCGTCATATACACTTTGGACCGATCCACCGTCTCCCTGGTGGAGGAAGATCTCTCCCCACCTACTCAGTCTAGGCTGATGGGAAGAATGTACTAGCAATGGTACTACAAGACTCAAACCTGGCACCCTCTCAAAGAAAAAGGCTACGAATATGCTGGAATAACCAACATTGTTCCGCCTGCCTCTTTTTGTTATCCATCTGAATGGCACCTCTCCGTCCGAGTGCTGACATCCCTTGTGTTGGCACACAAAAGGACATCTATGGATTGAGGTTTTCCCTTAACACTATAGATTGGCTTACTATAATACATTTCTCCTCCATCCAGCTGGTTACTTTTCCATTTTTGCTATGTTAAGTTGTATTCACGACTCTCTACATGTACAACTCGCGCATCATTCGTGAGTGTCGGTTGCTGCAAGTCACGAATGGATCTATTCGTGGGTTGCTATTATAGAAAGTTGTGAATCATTCGCGGGTTGTCCTTCTACATACCCGCGAATATGTCCCTTGACATTTAAAAATAAAAACACGCGCTGCTTTGAGATTAGTTAAGCCATTTCTCTTAATCTTCTTTACTGTCTCAACCTCCTCAACCTTCGAAACTGCCTTATTTCCTCCATATAAATACAGGCCTTGGGGAGGGTGTTTGATATAGACTTGGAGAGAAAATTTATGCTGGTGGATTGTATACAAAATTCTTTGGAGCAGTTGAACTCAGAATCCTTTGGTTGCAGAGGAGTCCTTGTCTCAGGTGTTGGGTTGTAATCTGAACTCTTTCCATTATTGATAATAAAGAGAATCCTTCTTCCATATGTGTTTCATGTATCTTGGTTTGATAAATGTTTATGTTTCTGCATTTTATATATGATTTATCTAACCTGCTTATATATATATGAATCATCTTGTATCTAGAAGATTGTTTTTTGACAGGTGAAAGAGGAGCAACCTTGAAGACTTTGGAGAAGAAGCAGAGCGGAAGAGGACTAGCAAGGATCGACCTTCGTTAATCGAGTAAGTCTTTCTCATCCTCCTATTTCCTTTACTGTACTCTAGAGTCAATTTTCTACAAGTTGATTGAGTATGTTGGTAACCCCAGACCTATGGTTATTAGGTGTATAATCCTGTACAACAGAACTGGGGACGCCTAGACTGCTATAGGTTGTTTCTGTCACCCCTGACCAGTCTTTGCTTGAAGTCTGTATGTGATCTGACATCCTGGTTCATACTTGCCTCAATATTTGAAAGTCTTGGGAATTTTTCTTGTTTTTGAGAAAAATATTGTATCTATTCGCGAGTTTCTCTTTTGAACAGTCACGAATACAAGTTTGCATTCGCGGGTTGTTGTACTGGACAGTCGTGGATCATCCGCAGGTTGCACTTATAGACAGTCGCGAATATGCCTGGAAGTGGGGATTTTTAAGTTAAGGCTTGCTTATTCCTTTTTTTATATAATCCCTGTTGGTGTGTGGACTTTCTTTATGAATGCTATTTGGCTTGTCTGTGTGCCTCTGTTGATCACACTTTGTGCTTTTTCGAAAGCCCTTGAGTCTCTTTTACTTGGATTATTTTCTATTTTCATGCTGAAGTGGTTGGCCTGTTTGGGTTGTGGGCTAATGTGTCTTTGTCCAGATCTGTGATTAGGGTCTTAGGCTCTATTTTTCCAGTTTGTCTTTCAACATTGGCTGGTTTTCATTTGCCTTTATAAGTCTATAGTGATTTTTTGTCATTGTGTGCACCCAAGATAGGGTTCCTAGCCTTCCTTTATTGGTTGTCTTTTGGTTCTGTCAGCTTGTTTGATTTAGTTTGTTGCTTGTAGACAGTTTATTTGATTCAAGTTTGCTCAAGTACAGTGCATTGTAGTTTTTCTTTTGCTTTTATAAAAGAAAATTAAAAAGACGTATACTTGTTTTTGTTGCTCTCCCCCCTCCCCCCCCTACCTCCTTCTTTGGCTTGACCTTGTTGGACAAGGTACCGAGTAGCATTTTGTTTGTAGGTTTAGATTGATACTTGGGACTTCTTGACCTTTGTTTATGTCAGTCTTATTGCTCAGTCTTTTCATTCCAAAGTTGTTGGCTTTTTTACTTTTGTAAGCCTTCTTTTCAAGAGAGGTTGATATCTAACTTTAGGGAAACCTAGGGTTTGTTTGTGGGGTGTAGAGTAGTTGTCTATTTGCTTTGCTTTCAGTACTTGCTTGCATTAGTTGATAGGCTGATTTTTCTTTTGCACTTATAAAAGAAAAAGATAAAAACACATGTTTGCTTTATATGCATGTAGGTTATGTTTTTAGTCTAGATTGCATGGCATATCATTGTTTTTGAAACAATTAAAAATATAAAAAGAATTTGTTCTTTTGTGGCTTTCAAGTTTTCTATTTGAAAAAGAAAAATAAAGAGAATAGTTTTTGCTTTTTGCATTTCATATCTCTTTGCTTAGTCATTTTGTTTCAATTTTGAGTCAAAACACCACATAAGTTTCATGCCATTTACCCTATGACTAAAAACAACCCTTAAAATAAACGATATAATTTAAAATTTACTAGTAAGTTTTATTTTATAGGGTCATACACCAACTACCTTAGGCTAGACTTGTGGACTAGAGAGTTTCAACTCTCCACAAGTGTTAAAATTTTAGACGTAGTATCACTAGGTAAATCCTTGACTTTATCGACTGTATCTGGGAAGCTTCTCTCAAACGGGAGTTAAGCACGAGGCCGCATGGAGGCTTGGACAGAGGAGATAACCCTCTGAATCCTTGTCAAAGCGTAACTCAGTACTTTTACGCATCTGGGGATTCTGTCCTAGACAGAGTTTTGGGCTCAGATACCCTGCCCATGCGTACGAGTCCGGCTTGCGACTGTCCCCCCAGACTGTTGGTATAGCCAAGGTAGCCTTTAGTCTCTTGACATCTAGGGTTCATACATGGGTACACTGGAAGGTTATTTCTGGTTGACCTTGGACAGACTTGGAAGGTAACCCCGGTAGAAAGTGTGGGAGGGAGGTGGGTGATTCCTCCGCTTGTGCCTAAGAACATCTACAGGGACGCCAAGTAACTGTCTCTCGGCTTTCTTCTGGAAAGTATATCTTATACCTGTTTGTTTGTTTGGCTTTAGTAATTTTTAGTGAGTGCTGTGTGGTTTGTCTGTACTTAGTGTGCCTTTAGGTGTGTGCTTTGTAATTTTGGTTTCCTATCAACCTCAGACTTTGTCTCTTAGTTTGAAACTATGGCTAACACCCCTTTGAACACCAACCAAGAGATCCCCATGCTGGGAAATCCTTGTACTATTCCTCTCATGGGGAATGTTGGTGTTCCCTTGATGGCCACCCTGAATCTACCTGGATTCACCCTAGGGATACCGGTGTGGTTGTTTTCCACTCCAACTGACCTGAATTCTCCTAATGCTTCTCAAGTAAGCTCCTTATATCAAGGTCATCAAAACACTGCTTCCCCTTCACCTGTAGTTGCTTCTCCTCCCCCTTCTACCTCATGTGGTGAAAGTACTGATACTAGTAACCGACAGTCTAAAAGGAGTAAAAGAAGGAGGAATAGGAAGAAGGCACATAAGCAAGGGGGCACCCGTTCAACCTCTGCAAGTCAAGTTGAACCTCACCACCCAGCCTCTATGGTTCATGCTGGGGTCACCCATCCAACCTCTGTAGGTCATGTTGGATCTAAGCACCCAACCTCTTGTTGTTGCTGCAACTGCCCTCCCCAAATTTATTCTTATTTAAATTCTGGGCCCCTCCTCATTTTTTTTTGCCTGGTGGGATCGTTAAATTGCTTAAGTCTCTCAGACATATCTTTTTTTGTTTTACTTTGAAGATTGGATGCTAGCAGGTTATTCATGCCATGTTCATTTTCAGATTAAGTCATGGATTTATGGCCGTAAAGAAGTAGAAGTAGATTTTTGCTCTTCAGGGAAGCCTTTGCGAAGAAAACGACTTTGGTTGATAACGCCGCTCAAACCTTTGGGTTTTCCCGTAATTGGGCCTCTTTTTGCTGTTGGGTCAAAAGCTACAAAGTCTTAACCTCTCCGTTGTTGTGGCTCCAAGATCTGTTCTTCATCCGAAGTCTGAACCCACCCGACGCCCGATCCATTTTAGCCTTCGATCGTTCGCCCGTAGCCTCTCATCCTCCGTCGTTGTGGCTAGGTGATCTCTTCCGCTCCCGATATGAGTGTCTTCCTAAGACCGATTAAGTTTCCTGTCTGCTCTGCGTATCCTCTAGTTTCCCTCCTCCACCGTTGCGGCTCCTAGAGTCTTCTGGTTTCCGAAACTACAACCGTCCAACGTCCAATTTATGACATATCTCGCCCGCGTTTCGCTTGGCTGCGAATTAAGCCTCGCCCGACGTTACGACTGGCAGATCCTTCTATCCCTCGAGCTCGCTTCCTTCTGACAGCTGACTTGTTTTTCTCGCCGGTGATCATAGGATATTTTTGCCAGGCCCGAATGTGGTGCACCCGGCCATTTCCTTGTAAGATAGTGGTTAATTGATAATATTTGTTGTTGAACCATGCTCGTGAATTGACTGCAGGTAGTTTCAAGGAGACCGGTCAATCCACCACAATAAGAAGAAAGACTAACCCGCTCGGCGGAGGTATGACTGAAACGAGGCAAATGGAGGATGGAGTCTGGAGTTGTAAAGGTATGATCCCAGAAACGGATCAGTTACCAAGTGTTTCATGATCACCAACTGACAAAAGATCGGAATATGAAGCGTTGAAGAAACTGAAAGACGACGTGCCAGGGGAGGAAAACGAAGCACTCAGTAGTTGTAGTTTAAATATTCGAAAGTGATAAGAAGAAAGGGATTTTTCCCCTGGAAAATTTTGTAAATGTTTGCTTGTAAGAGGAACTACTTCGTTTTGCAAAGGAAACTGCAATTTTTTTCCTGTTGGAGAGAGTAAAAAGTGGAATGTATCAATGCAACGCAATGAATAATGTTGAAGAGGAACTATTTCGTTTTCAGCTATGCTTCATTTACTGTAAGAGTATTTAATGTTATGAAACTATGTTCTTGTTGGATGTTCTTCAGTAGTTTCTGGGATATTGATTTCACTGTGAGTAATGAATGTTATTATAAAATGATCGGCTATCTGGTTATTCGAATATCTTGAAGTGTTCATGTGTCTTGAAATAAATATCAGCTACCTGTAATTCTTCATAATGCATGTGGAAAATGTAATGCTCACCCAAAAATGATAACCTTGCTCCCTAGGGATAGTTAAGATAGTTAGTTGTTTCTTTTTTATCTGATTTGGCTGCTTGTGAGCAAAAGACGATAGGTAAGAACCTGCGCATCACATTGTGACCGCTCCCTGCACCCTGATCGCCCTGCATTCAGTTAGGCACTTGCATCTCATTTCTTAAAGTGAAAATACAAAAAACTCGGTGGGACGGGCCGTAACCGGTAAAGCCTTTGTTTTGTTTCTTGACCTACGATAGCCGGACCACAACCCGGACGGATTCCCTATTCCAAACAGTCAACGGGCTAGTTGGGAACATTGATTGGGGAGAATCCCTTACTGTTGCCGCCTGCGAATTTCCAGGACTCAACAGTTTTGGCGCTAGAAGGAGGGCCGCCAGTGCATGGCTGGCCGAGGAAACCCGTTTTACCGAGATTATTCCACTGGTTACAGTTCTGAAAGTAGTGGACCACGTAATCCAATTTCGGAAGAAGAAAATAGGGAACATCTATATCCTGTTCGCAATGAAATTGTTAACGACCCGAGAAGACATACCCGTGCTTACATAAAGAAGATTGGAGGGTTGCCGATTATCCACGAGTTGCCTAGAAGAGAGTATAATAGGAAAGACCGTCCTATAGTAGAAGATTCACTATTGGTTGGAGACTAGGAAGAACTGGTGGAAACCGCCTTACAGGAAGTTGAATTGCCTTTGAACCAAGTAGGCCCAGACACCCCTCACAGCTCTTCTATTCACACCCCTGTTGGTTCACCTCCTCACACTCCGGTTGGTTCCCCTCCGCACTCTCCACCTCAACTCATGGTCGGTGTTAATGCAAATCAACCTCCACCTAATCCACCAAATCCACCGCCAGCTTGGAAAGCTAGGTCACCTCTAAACCTGACCCCGCCTTTGCATGACCTACCTCAAGCATTTGAGAAGTTACTGCCTAAATTTGACCCCAATGAGAAGATCCTAGTGGATGATAATCTACAAAGTTTCTACTTGGCAATAGAAGGTCTGAGGGCTGGGGAACATGAAGATGTGGTGTGTAGACTATTTTCGCATACCCTCAAAGGAGCTGCGGCCTCATGGTATTTTGGTTTGCCTACCAACTCTATCCCAGACTGGGATACCTTTGAAAGAATGTTCAGGAGCAAGTATGCAGTCCAAAAGACTCACGTTTCCCTCATGAAAGGACTGTGTGCATTAAAGAAAGAAAAAAAAGAAAAAGTGCACAGTTTCACACAAAGGTTTGCAGCATATCTTAAAAATTTCTCTGAAATAGATAAGCCTTCAAACAAAGTACTAATTGAATACTATACTTCGGCTCTGGGTCTTGATCTGGCCATGTTTGCGAAAGGTAGGGCCAATCCTACTCTGACAGAAACCTATGAAGAAGCAGAAGTGGTGGAGGCTGAAAGAGAGAGTATTGAAGATTACCCCGAACAATCAGGAGAGAGAAGGAAAACTTTATTGTTCACTAAACCTAAAGAGGAGAAAGCACCAAATTATGAAAGTATGGCCAAAATGATGCAAAAGCTGTCTAATAAGATCATAGACTTGGAAAAAGAGAAGGAAACATAGAAGTTCTATAGGCCTTATTATAAGAAAAGGGAGGAAAACAATCAGTCCCAACCTCCTCCTCACAATACTGCGTCTATGAACCTGACAAAGATAGGGATGGAAAATTTCTGCACCTTTCATCAGCAGCCTCACTCTGAAAAGAGCTGCCCACAATGGATAAATTGAATGACGTTAGTCATGAATTAGATGTTGGATTCGAGACTAACAGAAGAAGATGATGATGATAGGAAAGAAAGTGCTGCTTCTACTTCTACAAAAGAACAGGAAGAAGAAACTATGGCATTATGGAGTTCGATCTCCCTACTCGATGCAGAAGAAGATATCACTAAAAAACACAAAGATGTCAGGGAGGCTAACGTGACAACCAGAAGTCAAGGGACGATTAGTGATGACAGTCTCTTACTCCCAAAGATCAGAAGGCTGCAAAGAAACGTCAAGAAGAAATTTCAAGATAAATCCTTGACTGATAAGATTCTGGAATTCACTATTACCAGTTAGAGTCCTGAGCAGAACAGAATATTGCCCAAGCCAAACGAAGAGAAGGTGAGTGCTGATAAATCTGTGTCCATTAAACAGCAGCTTGAATATGATGTTGTCGAATATTTAAAAAATATAAAGGCAAATGTCCCGCTGTTTGAAATGTGCAAAGTACCTCAGCAAAAGGAAAAGCTGTTGAAAGCACTAGAAACATCAAAAGAGGAACGACCTGCTGTCAATCATCCTCTGGACGAAGAGGAAATCGGAGAAGCACTGGAGGTAAGTCTAAAACTAAATAGCCACCTTTCCTCCTGACATTTGAAATTTTTAATCATAATGTTCACAATTGTCTAGTAGACTCAGGGGCATCAATTAATGTTATGCCCGTATCAGTATGTAAGAAAATCAACGGGCAGTTTAAGCCAACCACGTGGAGGGTGGTGCAATTGGACAAGACAAACGTTAAGGTAATTGGTGAAATGGAGGACGTTCTAATTCGTCTGGCATCAAATGACAAGGTATTCCAAGTTATCAACATCGTGGTGGTTGATATACCAGATGCTTATGGCCTGGTCCTGAGCAGATATTGGTCAGCTAAATTGAATGGATATTTCGCCTCAGATTGGTCACACCTGTGGTTGCCGTACAAAGGAAGCCCCAATCAGATTAAGGTTTTGAGGGAGCCTCACATGAGGTACAATGTTACCCAACTAGATGAGAAGAATATACCAGTCGAACCTGTGTTGGGAAACTACTTTCTCGAACTGGAACCAGGGAACTATCAAGCGGAAGAGGCCAGCGACATATCTAACACCTAGCCTGAACCCCTTCGTTTCTCGCAGGCTG
Organism: Pseudotsuga menziesii; assembly: GCA_001517045.1. NCBI lineage: Eukaryota > Viridiplantae > Streptophyta > Pinopsida > Pinales > Pinaceae > Pseudotsuga > Pseudotsuga menziesii. Next base: position 247,791 of record LPNX010304655.1, on the reverse strand, counting down.
ATGAGTTTGATTGTAAAATAGTAGATTTAGCAGTAGAAATAGATTCTTTTTCAGTAGATAATGTTTTTTGGACTTTATTTTTTTATGGATCTAAAACATTAGAAGGTTCAGGGGCCGGCTGCGTCCTCATGGATCCACAAAAAAATAAGCACTTCTTGTCCTGTAGATTAGAGTTTGAGTGTACTAACAATACGGCTAAGTATGAAGCACTACTGCAGGGACTCAAGAAAGCGATTGAGCTAAAGGTTAGTAATTTAAAAGTTTTTGGGGATTCAGAAATAGTTGTAAAGCAAATAAGAAATCAAATACATTGTGTTTCCCCCCATTTGAAAGCTTACCAAAGTGAGGTATGGGATTTGCTTAAATGTTTTCATGCATTCAATATTGTTTCAATCCCAAGAATAACAAATGCGGCCGCTGATATTTTGGCCACATCAGCTGCCCGGCTGGTTCCCACTAATAACAAATTCTCTATTGAATTACTTTTCATGCCATCAGTACCCGACATGATCACCAATTTGCGAGTATTTGACGATGATCAACAAATAATCGAATGCTTGACTAATGATGAGACCTTTAAAGGGGCCATTATCGACGATGAGGAACATCAGGCTGAGATGAAATATGACAATTTCATTCCCAAAGGGGTCAGAACGTTAGAAAAGATGTTTGACTTGAACGAAAAGTTTAGAAGACCCGCTAATGTGAAGACGCACAGTTCAACTCTACAGTTCGAACTGGTAAACTTGGGGACTGAGACGGATCCTAAGTTTGTGAACCTCGGCAAATGTTGTTCACCTGCCGAAAGGGATAGGTTTGTCAGTTTGTTCAAGCAGTACAGAGATGTCTTTGCCTGGACATACGAAGATTTGAAGACCTACGACACCAGCATTATCAAGCATATTATCCCTATTAGAGCAGGTGTCAAGCCATATCAGCAGCCTTTAAGGAAGATGCACCCCAAGTTAGAGCCACTGATTCAAAGCGAGGTGAAAAAATTGTTGGACGCTAGGATCATTTTTAAAGTCCGGCACTCAGAGTGGGTGTCAAATTTGGTGCCGGTCAGGAAAAAGTCAGGAGAAATCAGACTGTGTGTGGACTTCAGAAACTTAAACCACGCCTCAGACAAAGACAACTATCCGGTGCCTCCCATGGAGCAATTGCTATAGATGGTTTCTGGTTCTGAATTGTTTTCATTGTTAGACGGATTCTCTGGCTACAACGAAGTGTTAGTGGCCGAGGAAGATAGATTGAAGACAACATTCAGAACTAAATGGGGAACTTTCACATATAGAAGAATGCCTTTTGGACTAATTAATGCTGGCGCGACATTTCAGAGAGCTATGGACATAGCTTTCCATGGATTGATTGGACGAAGTGTGGTGGTCTACCTTGATGATATCACAATATTTTCAAAGAAAAGAGGGGAGCATGCGTTCCACCTGAAGCAAATTTTTGAGCGCTGTCGGAAGTATGGCATTTCCCTCAATCCTAAGAAGTGCGTATTCGCGGTCACAGAAGGCAAATTACTGGGGCATATAGTTTCAAAGAGAGGTATATCTATAGACCCAAAAAAAATCAAGGCCATTGAACAAATCCCTATGCCCCATAATAAAAAATAAATGCAATCCTTCATGGGGACAATAAATTTCGTACGAAGGTTTGTGCCTGATTTTGCTCAGACTGTCAAGCCACTACAGCAGATGGTCAATCAAAATGCATAGTTCAAGTGGACTGAAACTGAAAAGACTGATTTCAACAAAATCAAGACTGATGTTTCCCATGAGCCCTCCCTGAAAAGTCCAGACTTTGATAAAGACTTCATTATGTACACATTTGCATCCGATGATTCATTGGCAGCCGTGCTTACGCAAAAGGAGGATGGGGGCGATGAATTCCCAATCTCTTTCATGAGCACTGGGCTTCAAGGGGCTGAATTAAACTACCCATCCATTGATAAGCAGGCTTACATAGTATTTAAGGTAGTGAAGCTTTTTAGGCCTTATATATTAAAAAATTGGACCAGGGTAATAGTCCCTTACCCAGCGGTCAGATCTCTTCTCATTCAGAAAGAGTTGGGAGAAAGAAGGGGCAACTGGGTAACAGCCCTTCAAGAATACGATCTTGAATTCAAACCAGCTACTATAGTGAAAGGTCAAGGGCTATGCAAATTGATGACTGGAAGTAGAAACAACGAAGAACAAGCATGGGAGGAGGAAGCCGAATTGCATGTAATGGATGTATGCCCTCTGTTTACAGCTCCTGAGTCCTGGTATAGGGACCTTGTGCATTACTTACAGTCGGGGATATTACCAGAACATTGGAACTCCAAACAAAGAAGAGCTCTGCATCTCAAATCGGCCTCCTATCATCTTGTTGAAGGAGTGTTATTCAGAAAGAATTATGACAGGATTCTCCTTAGGTGTTTAGAAAAGGAAGATGCAAAGAAAGTAATGACAGAATTACATGACGGTCCGGCTGGGGGACATTATTCCGGTGACACTACAGCCCACAAAATTCTTAGAGCCGGTTACTATTGGCCTACACTCTTCAAGGACGCACATGCACATGTCAGGAAATGTGATATTTTCCAAAGGTGTGGTGGAAGAAAGCCCAAAGCAGCCGCACCCCTAAAGCCTGTTATAATCACAGAACCATTTGAACAATGGGGGTTGGACATTATCGGAGAAATAAAACCAAATTCTTCCCTGCTGCACAAGTACATTCTTACTGCGACTGATTATTTCACCCGCTGGGTCGAAGCCATCCCATTGCGCAAGATCAACGAGGATGAAGTCATCAGCTTCCTACAAGATCATATCATGACCAGGTTTGGAGTTCCAATTTCAGTAGTTTTGATAATGCTAAATACTTTTCATCAATTAAATTGACTGCATTTGCTCATGATAAAGGGATAAAATTACATTATTCTGCTAACTACTATCCGGAAGGGAATGGCCTGGCTGAATCCTCCAATAAAAACCTCATTAGAATCCTGAAGAAGACTGTAATAGAGAACCAGCGAAGTTGGCACTCAGCCTTACCCAATGCCCTGTGGGATGACAGAGTCACCCCCAAGTCTGCAATAGGAGTGTCACCCTATGCCCTTGTGTATGGTAAAGAAGCTATCTTGCCTCCCAATCTCATGCTACCAGCTTCCATACTAGCCCAAGAGTCTAGGGGGTCGTAGGATGAAGTCCTACAAATAAGAATTTATAATCTCCTGAAAGCAGAAGAGGCCAGATCCAAGGCTAGAGAACGTTTTAAACAACAACAAGAGTCAGTTAAGAGATGGTTTGACAAGCATAAAGCTGGGAAAAAAGACTTTGAAGTAGGAGACTTAGTCCTCAAATGGGACCACCCCCATGATGAGAAAGGAAAGCATACCAAATTCCAGCAGTTATGGGTAGGTCCTTTTCAGATTGTAGCCAAACTTGGCCCTGCTACTTATAAGCTACAAGATTTACAAGGATGGGAGGAGAACTTGCCAGTTAATGGCTTGGTTCTCAAGCCTTACTTTTCTTAAGTGTCTTCGATTTTTTCTGCCTTGTATATAAATAAGCTGTAGAGCTATTTTCAAGTCATGCTTTCATTTTATTTAATTTTAGTTTTGATTTTCAATAAGGGGAACGAACTTGCAGTTGTCTGGAGGAAATTAAGGTTTTTGGGAATAGCAAACACGTTGAGTGTCAGCCTGTGTGTTGCTAAAAGAGTTCTTTCAGCTTAACAGTTTCTCGAATAAAATTTTGTATGCATTGAAGTCCTGCTTAACCCCTGTGAATTAAACCGGATTCGAGGAGTTTGGAGTACTATGTCGGGGTTCCATCCATATCACGCTTGAAATGTATAAGGAACAACAGTAAAGGACCCACGGAAAGAAGCAGGGTGAACAGTGTATTAAATATAAATGATCCCACGCCAAGAGAAGAATGCCAAAAAAACGAATAAAGAGTCAGGACTTCTATAGAAGCAGCATAAATCAAAAGCAAGTGCTGAATCATAAGTACTCCAGGCCAAAAGATCCTCTCCGTCCGTGAGCTGAAGCTTAAAATATACCACTCACACAAAAGGACACTATGGGATATAGGATCCTGAATTAAAATTCAGTAAGAAAGGCACGCAGAAAGACTCAAATGAAAGGGACAAAAGTCCCAAAGCACAAGAGTGTCAAAATGGCCTGGGAATGAGGAACAAACGAATACTACTGTTTACTATCTGCTGTGATCCTGTGGTGTCCACGCTGTTAACTACCTGAAGATAGAGGTAATAATGAAACTCATCCTCTGGCCCCAACAGAGTTATCTGGACTTGAAGATTTCAGTTTCCACTTTCCCCAAAGGGACTATCATCAATGATTAAGGTACACACTTCTGTTGGTCGAGGAATCCATATGGCTGGAAGAATTCATTAGAAGCATTATGGTTAAACAGTCTGTTGCTCAAAGTATAATCACCCAGAGATCTAGGTTCACCAAGAAATCACCAGTTGTTGCTGCCGCAACTGCCCTCCCCAAATTTATTCTTATTTAAATTCTGGGCCCCTCCTCATTTTTTTTGCCTGGTGGGATCGTTAAATTGCTTGAGTCTCTCGGACATATCTTTTTTCGTTTTACTTTGAAGATTGGATGCCAGTAGGTTATTCATGCCATGTTCATTTTCAGATTAAGTCGTGTATTTATGGCCGTAAAGAAGTAGAAGTATATTTTTGCTCTTCAGGGCAGCCTTTGCGAAGAAAACGACTTTGGTTGATAACACTGCTCAAACCTTTGGGTTTTCCCGTAATTAGGCCTATTTTTGCTGCTGGGTCAAAAGCTGCAAAGTCTTAACCTCTCCGTCGTTGCGGCTCCAAGATCTGTTCTTCATCCGAAGTCTGAACCCACCCGACGCTCGATCCATTTTAGCCTTTGATCGTTTGCCCGTAGCCTCTCATCCTCTGCCGTTGCGGCTGGGTGATCTCTTCTGCTCCCGATCTGAGTGTCTTCCTATGACCGATTAAGTTTCCCGTCTGCTCCACGTATCCTCTAGTTTCCCTCCTCCACCGTTGTGGCTCCTAGAGTCTTCCGGTTTCCGAAACTACAACCGTCCGACGTCCGATTTATGGCATATCCTTCCCGCGTTTCGCTTGGCTACGAATTAAGCCTCGCTCGACGTTACGGCTGGCAGATCCTTCTGGCCCCCGAGCTCGCTTCCTTCTGACAGCCGACTTGTTTTTCCCGCCGGTGACCATAGGATATTTTTTCCAGGCCCGAATGTGGTGCACCCAGCCATTTCCTTGTAAGATGGTGGTTAATTGATAATATTTGCTGTTGAACCATGCTCGTGAATTGACTGTAGGTAGTTTCAAGGAGACCAGTCAATCCACCACGATAAGAAGAAAGACTAACCCGCTCGGCGGAGGTATGACTGAAACGAGGCAAATGGAGGATGGAGTCCGGAGTTGTAAAGGTATGATCCCAGAAACGGATCAGTTACCAAGTGTTTCATGATCACCTACTGACAAAAGATCAGAATATGAAGCATTGAAGAAACTGAAAGACGACATGCGAGGGGAGGAAAACGAAGCACTTAGTAGTTGTAGTTTAAATATTCGAAAGTGATAAGAAGAAAGGGATTTTTCCCCTGGAAAATTTTGTAAATGTTTTCTTGTAAGAGGAACTACTTCGTTTTGCAAAGGAAACTGCAATTTTTTGCCTGTTGGAGAGAGTGAAAAGTGGAATGTATCAATGCAACGCAATGAATAATGTTGAAGAGGAACTATTTCATTTTCAGATATGCTTCATTTACTGTAAGAGTATTTAATGTTATGAACCTATGTTCTTGTTGGATGTTCTTCAGTAGTTTCTGGGATATTGATTTCACTATGAGTAATGAATGTTATTATAAAATGATCGGCTATCTAGTTATTCGAATATCTTGAAGTGTTCATGTGTCTTGAAAGAAATATCAGCTACCTGTAATTCTTCATAATGCATGTGCAAAATGTATTACTTACCCAAAAATGATAACCTTGCTCCCTAGGGATAGTTAAGATAGTTAGTTGTTGCTTTTTTATCTGATTTGGCTACTTGCGAGCAAAAGACAATAGGTAAGAACCTGTGCATCACATTGTGACTGCTCCCTGCACCCTGATCGCCTTGCATTCAGTTAGGCACTTGCATCTCATTTCTTAAAGTCAAAATACAAAAAACTCGGTGGGCCGGGCCGTAACTGGTAAAGCCTTTGTTTTGTTTCTTGACCTACGGTAGCCGGACCGCAAACCGGACAGATTCCCTATTCCAAACAGCCAACGGGCTAGTTGGGAACGTTGATTGGGGAGAATCCCTTACTGTTGCCACCTGCGAATTTCCAGGCCTCAACACCTCTGCAAGTCAAGTTGATCTTCACCATCCAGCCTCTGTTGATCATGCTGGTGGGATCCTTCCAACCTTTCCAAGTCATGTTGGATCCAGTCACTCATCCTCTGTTGTTCATGCTGAGGGCACCCGTTCAACCTTTGTTGTTCATGTTGAACCTCCCCATCCAACCTCTGTTGTTCATGTTGGATCCATCCACCCAGCCTCTGTTTTTCATGCTGGGGGCACACACTCAACTGCTGAAAAGCATGTTGATCCTAACCATTCAACCTCTGTTGTTCATGTTGGTGGTGCCCATCCAACCTCTAATGGCCATGTTGGATCCAGTCTCTCAGCCTCTGTAGGTCATGCTAAGGGCAGTTTCTCAGCCTCTGTGGTTCATGCTGAAGACAATCCATCAACCACTACGAGTCATGTTGACACTGTTGAAAAGACTACCCGTTCAAAACACAAGCCCAAGTTTCCTTCTAAGCTTTGTGAGGGAGACCACCTTACTTATAAATGCCCTTCTATTGTGGAGGTGCGAAGATTTTGGGTTCATTGTCATCCTGTTTTTGAACATTCCGAAGTCTCTCAACAACCAGCCTCTCTTAGTGAGGTTGGACCCAGTTACCCAGCCTCTGTAGTTCATGCTGGGGGCAAACTCTTAGGCTCTGCAGGTCACTCTTTGTTTTCCGATATCCATGTTTCAGTGCTCACTTGTGTTCAGCTATCACTTTGAGTTTCTTACTCCTCCTCTTGTCTGTTATACCTGGGGAATCTGATCATGTCTTCTACATGACAGATAAGTCTAGTTGTTCTCTTTATAAGTTATACGCTACCTTGGGTCATCTCTGTGGTGTGATCACTGTTCAAGGACTCTTCCCAATGTCTGTTTTATAGCCTGATCCCATCATTGTTATATTTGTTATCTATTTGTGTCTCCCTTTTTTTCCCAGTTCCTAGTCACTCTTGTGATCCATTGGAGGATCTATTGCCTTCCTTATCACAGCATGGTTCCGTTTCAGTACTTCCTGATGACGAAGACCTAGAGTTTTGACGATGGTACCTCAGGATTCACTTTCATCATTGGTGATTTCCTTTGCTTCAGTTGTCGATTATCATCTATTGATTGAAAAATTGTTGAATCCTTTCCATGTTCGACTTCAGCTTCCCTTATTCACATGGCTTGGATTGTACTGGTTCTTTGGGATCCTTTATGAAGACCTTAGTTCCTCACCTATGGACTAAGTTGCACAAGATTATGTTCTATTCCTCTACATAGCTTCCAGATCTTTGAAGACTCATTATTGTATATTGTGGCTTCGATCCACTTTTGTAATATACGTGGTTTTATACCCGTATTATATGATGTACTCAAATATTGTAAAGGAGCTAGTGTTCCAATAAATTGAACATAGCATCCTCAGATGTAATTTTGTATATGACATTAATATGTATTTTTTTTCAGGTACTCTCTCTGTTCCATTGGATTTTTTATTTCTCTGAAGAGGATGCTTATAATGTATTTCGGCCATCATTTCCCTCTGACCTCACACATTAGGGGGCATATGTTATCCATCTGAATGGCACCTCTCCGTCCGAGTGCCGACATCCCTCATGTTGGCACACAAAAGGACATCTATGGATTGAGGTTTGCCCTTAACACTATAGATTGGCTTACTATAATACATTTCTCCTCCATCCAGCTGGTTACTTTGCCATTTTTGCTATGTTAAGTTGTATTAGCGACTCTCTACATGTACAACTCATGCATCATTTGCGAGTGTCGGTTGCTGCAAGTCACGAATGGATCTATTCGTAGGTTGCTCTTATAGCAAGTCACGAATCATTCGCGGGTTGTCCTTCTACATACCCACGAATATGTCCCTTGACATTTAAAAATAAAAACACGCGCTGCTTTGAGATTAGTTAAGCCATTTCTCTTAATCTTCTTAACTGTCTCAACCTCCTCAACCTTCGAAACTGCCTCATTTCCTCCATATAAATACAGGCCTTGGGGAGGGTGTTTGATATAGACTTGGAGAGCAAAGTTATGCTGGTGGATTGTATACATAATTCTTTGGAGCAGTTGAACTCAGAATCCTTTGGTTGCAGAGGAGTCCTTGTCTCAAGCGTTGGGTTGTAATCTGAACTCTTTCCATTATTGATAATAAAGAGAATCCTTCTTCCATATGTGTTTCATGTATCTTGGTTTGATAAATGTTTATGTTTCTGCATTTTATATATGATTTATCTAACATGCTTATATATATATGAATCATCTTGTATCTGGAAGATTGTTTTTTGACAGGTGAAAGAGGAGCAACCTTGAAGACTTTGGAGAAGAAGCAGAGCGAAAGAGGACTAGCAAGGATCGACCTTCGTTAATCGAGTAAGTCTTTCTCATCCTCCTATTTCCTTTACTGTACTCTAGATTCAATTGTCTGCAAGTTGATTGAGTATGTTGGTAACCCTAGACCTATGGTTATTAGGTGTATAATCCTGTACAACACTTTTGCAGTCAAAGAGTTGTTTCCTCATTATCGGGATCACTCTTGAACACTAGTCATATAGAGCTCCCTATATACAGTCCACTGGTAGTCTCATTTGGTTCCAAGTTGCAAGGTGAAGTGATGATGACCCTGCAACCCTCACTATAGTTCTCTCCAATACCTGTAAAGGAAAGTTGCGAATATGAACAATAGGGATGCATCTACCCCTCTTTTGAGTGCCATGCTTGTAGTATATATCTATGTAGTTTTGTACACTTAGAAGGTCACTGCCTCTACGGGTACCTTCCAAGTTCACCGGAGCTCCCCGTCATGATAAATCGAAAATAAAATAGAAATCTTCCGAAGTAACCTCTATAAACTCACCTTAAAGGTCAAACATACCAAGATCATGATCCCAATAGTTTATCAAAAACTCTAATAGGCGGACATTTGACCGCATAGGTGAGGTACAGAAGAATTTCAATAACCCACTTTGCCATAAAATATTTACCATGAGGGCATCTTGTAGAGCTTCTTGGTCCATGTCTTCATGTTCCCTCTCCCTCCACTCAAGCACCATATTTCAATCTAATAAACAAGCCATTTCAAACCATTAGATTCATATAAAAAATTGTTTTTTGACCCTATACAATCTTTTTCTAACTCGCGCAGTGTACGTGACTGTCCTTTGGACAAGTTTCGTACTATACGCGCCTTTCCTTCGGGAAACCCGCATACAAAATGCATGTATGCGACTGTTGATATACCATACCCGCATACACAACATTCATGATTTAAGAGCATTGGAATATATAAAATTTTGGCCCAAAATTGAAATTTGCTTGGATCAAATGAAAGAGCAGGGAGTGTAGTTTTACCTGGCACTTGCGGTTTCGAGAATTGTCCACCGAGTCGTCCACACCAAGCAATCAAAGGTAGAGGTAAAACTTGTCTATTTTGGATAAAAATCAAATGGTGAGTTTTTTATTTATATTTTGAACTATTTATAGAAAAATTATTTTCAAAGTGTTTTTTCTCCCTATAGTTCATATTTTTATATAAAATAAAACTAATGCTATATCTTTTCTTCCATGTCACAAGTTTATGGTCGTTTAAAAGTTGTTTTTTCGCTCATATAGGATGGTTTTTTGGTCATTTCACATGCATTTTGCATTTATACTTAATCTATCTTAATCCTAGCATTAACACTTCGACCACAAACTATGGTATCTTTAACCATTATTTCCTCGTTTATACCATTGTTCTTCTGTGGATAGGACTTTCCTCCCATGAGTATCCTCATTTAGAACCTACTTATTGTCTTTCGATACTCATGCTGCAGCTGTCATAGGTTCAGGGGAGTCTTCTTAGCTATTTTTCACGCCAAATTGAGCCTCATTTTGGTCTCTTTTTACAACCTATCCCTTTATAAGACTCCCCACCTTTATGGAGTTTCTTTAGGCCCAAGTATAACTCCTCAAAATAGACTTGACTGCCGAGAAAACTTGTCTATTCAATATCATTGAGAATATGTGAATGGGCATCTACATTGGTGGTAGGTTATCTCTTTCTCAAACCATGTGGAATAATACGAGAAATGATCGCTCTCTTTTCTAAGTAATTGAGAAGAGTATTCTCAGGTACAAGTTTATCACTTTTCTGGACCTAAGGGACTAAATTTACGGAAAAGGAACACCCGGTATGAGCTTAGTTTTCTCTTTTTCGTGCTCTAGACCTAAAACATGAAAAAGATTCCGAGTGTAATTCATGTCTTTGTCATGCTCATTAAACACAAAGAACAAAACATCGAGTTTATTGTTGTAAGCCCCATTTCTCATACTCAAATGGATCTTTTTGAGTGATCTTGCTTTCCTTCACACCCGTAAAACTCAAGCTATATGCTACTCTCGAAGGAGCATTGGGTAGGTGATAATTTAACATTTTTTGGACCTTCCTCACTAAGTATGAAAAAAGTTCACCTTTTTTTCTACAGGAGTTAAGAGAGTTCTTTTGTGGTATGTTTTATACTTTTTCAGCCTCAGGAGACTAAATTGGACAAAAAAGGACCCCCTTGGAGTCTTCTTTGGAGTTTTCAGACTCTCTAAACATGAAAACACCAAGTGAGCATGTACTAGTTCGGGCTCATAAAATCCATGAATCAGTGACACTATCAAGCATTATTCCCTCTTCTCTTCAAGCTTGTCAAAAAATGAAGAGAGACTTGAGTTGACTTTCCTAGACTCGTTAAAATTTAACAGGGAAGATAAGGAAGAAGTTTTCTTTTGGTTCTCAGTCGATGGCAACATGTCTTCCTTGAACATAGCACTCTCTGTATTTTTCGATACACATGTTTTAGTGTTCACTTTTAGGTCAGCTATTACTTCGAGTTTCTTACTCCTCCTCTTGTCAGTTATACCTGGGGAATCTGATCATGTCTCCTACATGATAGATAAGTCTAGTTGTACTATTTGCAAAGTTAAAAGATGCCTTGGGTCATCTTTGTGTCATGCTCACTGTTCAAGGATTTAACCCTGTATCTGATCTATATCCTGATTCCATCATTATATTATATGTTATTACTTGTGTTTCCCTTCCTTTACCCAGTTCCTAGTCACTCTTGTGAGCCGTTGGAGGATCTATTGCCTTCCTCATCACAGTTTGGTTCTGCATCAACATTTCTTGACGACGAAGACCCAAAGTTTTTTACGATCGTACCTTAGGATTCACTTTCGTTATTGGTGAATTCCTTTGCTTCAGTTGTCAATTATCACCTATTGGTTGACAATCTGTTGAATCCTATCCATGTTCGACTTCAATAACATCTATTCACATGGCTTGGATTGTACTGGTTCTTTGGGATTTTTTTATGAAGACCTTAGGTTCATATCTATGGACTAAGTTGTGCAAGATTATGTTGTGGTCATTTACATAGCTTCCAGATCTTTGAAGACTCATCATTATTGTATATTGTGGCTTTGATCCACCTTTGTAATACACATGGTATTGTACTTGTACTATATGATGTACTCAAATATTGTAAAGGAACTAGTGTTCCAGTATATTGAACATAGCATCCTCAAATATGACTTTGTATATGACATTATTATGTATTTGTTTCAGGTACTACCTCTGCTTCATTGGAATTCTGATTTCTCCATGATAATGATTATAATGTATTTTGGCCATCATTTCCCTTTGACCTCACACATTAGGGGGCATCTGTTATCAACCCAAATGGCACTTCTCCATCCAAGTGCCGACATTCCTTATGTTGGTACACAAAAGGACATATTAGGATTGAAGTTTGCCAAAACACTATATATGGGCATGACTTGGAATGCATTTACCCCTGATCCAACTTTCCATATTATTTTTATAAGTGTTGAGTTGTGTACGCGACTATCTCCATTGCAACTCGCGTACGTATGAAACTATTACCATTGAAAATTCACGTACTGTACGTGACTATATACATTGCACCCGTGTACATCGGCGTACGTGGGTTTCCTTTAAGCAACTCGCATATCATACGTGGGTTGCCTATATTAATAGTCGCGTACATCTTGATTTGACATTAAAAATATAAATCATGATTAATGGAGATTAGTTGGGCCCTAATCATTAACTATCCTAACTGTTTCAACCTCCTCAACCTTCGAAACCACTCTATTTCCCAAAGTATAAATAGAGGCATTGGGGAGGGCATTAATCCATCAAGTTTGGAGAGCAAAGTTATGCTGGTGGTATATCTTCATAATTCTTGCAACAACAAAACTCAGAGTCCTTTGGTTGTAGAGGAGTCCTTGTCTCAGAAGTTGGGTTGTACTCTTATCTCATTCATTGATTGTTAATAAAGAGAATTATTCTTCCAACATTGTGTTGAGTCTCTTTCATGTATCATGGTTAATGAATATATTTTTTATCTAACCTCTCATATATACATGTATAAGATTGTACTTGGATAATTTGCTCTTTACAGGTGAAGAAGGTGCATCCTTGGAAGCTTTGGAGAGAAGAGGAACAAAAGAAGATCAATCTTGGATCAACCGTCGGTAAATGGGTAAGTCAAGACTTTCTTCCTATTTCCTTTATGTTCTCTATTAAAGATAATTCTCTGCAAGGTTAGTAGTAATTTGGTAACCCCAAACCCTAGGTTACAAGGGTGCTTAATCCTGAACAACACCGGCTAAAAGGGAAGGAAGCAAGAAAGCAGGCTTAATTTTCAAGATAAAAATAGAAATAATATAGCACCCAAGAGACCAAATAGATATCTACAAATCTTCTTAGGTCACTGCTTATATTGTAATAACTTTGGTCATAAATCCTTAAATTGCAGAACTGAAAGAAAGGTTTCTGAATACAAAATGAAGTCATCAAGCAATAAGTCGAAGGAAAATAAGAATATTTTTACACTACTCCAAAAATATGACATAGAATGTTATAAGTGTAATAACCATGGAAATATGGAAAGAGATTGTAAATTGAAGACTACAAGGAATACTGTTGCAATCAAATCTCAGAACACCAAACAAAAGAAGTATTGGAGAGAAAAGGAAGAAAATGAAAGTTCCATGATTGCTTTATGTGCAACCGAAATCCAAAACTTATGGCACTTGGACAGTGGTTGTTCAAAAAATATGACTGATGACCCAAGCAAATTCATAACACTAAAAGATAATAAGGGAAAATCCACTTTTGGAGACAGTCTTCCCTCCAAAATAATCAGCAAAGGAACAACTATTGTCAACAAAAGGATAAAAGCAGAAAATATTTTGCTAGTTGAAAACCTCAAGCCTAATCTTCTTAGTGTAATTCAAACATGCGACCAAGTACACATTTGTATCATTGACTCAAAAAAATGTGAAATCAAGAATAAGGAATCAGGAAAGGTCGTTGGCATTGCTATGAGAAATACAAACAATGTTTACATCTTGGAAAATGAAAACCAATGTTACTTAAATATGGTAGATGAAATTTGGTTATGGAACAGAAGGTTGGGACATATAGGTTTTGAAAACATTTCCAAAATAAGAATGAAGGAAGCTGTAAGAGATATACCTAAAATCATAGTTCCTCTAGACTTTGTGTGTAAGCATTGTCAACATGGAAAGAAAACCATATCCAGTTTTAAAATAAAATAACATATGACCTCACACCCTCTAGAAATAATACACACAGACCTTTGTGGACCAACCAGAACTAAAATAATGCAAGGAGATATCTATTTCATCTTGCTCATTGATGATTACACAAGGATGACCTGGGTGGCATTCCTTAAAGAAAAATCAAAAGCCTTTGAAAAATTTAAAATCTTCAAGTGAATGGATGAAAATGTGTCAGGTATGAAAATCAAGTGTCTTAGATCAGATAATGGGGGAGAATTTACTTCCAATGAATTCAATGAGTTCTGTGAAGGCCATGGAATTAAGAGACAATTTTCAGCTGCAAAAACTCCTCAGCATAATGGGGTTGTTGAAAGGAAAAATAGAACAGTCTAAGAAGCTACGAGAACAATGCTTAATGAAGCAAAAATTTCATATTCTTTTTGGAGAGAATTTGTATACACAACTATCTACATACTTAACAGAGGGAAACTCATAGTGAATAAGGATAAGACCCCCTATGAATTGTGGTATGGTAGACCAGCCTCAGTCAAATATTTTAAAGTGTTTGGTAGTAACTGTTACATCAAAAGAAATGAGGATGACCTTGGAAAGCTCAATTCTAGGACTGATGAAGGAATATTTCTAGGATACTCATCCACCAAAAGGGCATATAGGTGTTACAATAAAAGGTTACATAAAATTGTAGAAAGTGTTGATGTGAAAGTAGATAATATAAAACCAAGGAAGGAGAAAAACCATGATAGTATTGAAAATACATGTGATGATGAAATAAAAGACTTGAAAAAGGACAAAAGCATTCATGACGAAGAAGAAAACAATGAGAAGGAAGATGCATAGGAAGATGAAGAAGAATTCCCTAGACCTGACACTAGAACTCCTTCTATAAGAATACAAAAGAATCATATGAAGTCACAGATCATGGGGGATAAAAATGTTGGAGTCATAACAATAAGACAACTACCAAGTGTTGAACAATCCCTACTCTCAATAATTGAACCCAAGAACTTTACAGAAGCCAGCAAAAGTGATGAATGGGTCAAAGCCATGAATGGAAAACTAGATCAGATTAAGAAAATTGAGACCTGGGAACTTGTCTTAAGACCTGAAGATAAGAAAATTGTAGGAACCAAATGGATTTTCAAAAACAAGTTCAATCAAGATGGACAAGTAATAAGGAACAAAGAAATATTAGTTTGTAAGGGGTATGCCCAAGTGGAAGGTATTGAATTTCAAGAAACTTATGCTCTTGTAGCATGACTTGAAGCAATCAGAATGTTTTTAGCACTGCCATGCCATAAAAATTTCAAAGTATATCAAATTGATGTCAAGTCTGCATTCCTGAATGGAAAACTTCAAGAGGAAATAAATATTGAACAACCTAAAAGATTTCTCTTGTCAGAAAACAAAGATTATGACTATAAACTGAAGAAGGCACTCTATGGTCTCAAACAAGCTCCAAGAGCGTGGTTTTCAAGACTAGATAGTTACTTGAAACAACAAGGTTTTAAACGAGGATCCACTGAAAGTAGTATTTACCTCAAGATCGAAGATAAGAATATGATCATTGTTGTTGTCTATGTGGATGATATCATATTTGGAAGCAATCTTCAAATCCTAAGTGTAGTTTTTGCTTCTGAAATGAAGAAAGAAATCGAAATTTCAATGTTGGGTGAACTGACTTTCTTCTTGGGATTACAAGTCTACCAAACAAACGAAGCAATTTTCATCTCTCAAACTAAGTACATCAAAGATAGGTTTAAAAAGTTTAAAATGGAAGATTCCAAAATTGTTGGTACTCCTATGGTCACTGGCTGCAAGTTAAGTAGAGATGATGAATCTCTGGAAGTAGATCATACCATGTTTAGATCCATGATTGGAATTCTGCTATCATGTGACAGCCACAAGACCAGATCTGATGCAAGTTGTTGGATTGGTGGCTAGATTCTAGTAAACTCCCAAAGAAACACATGTAACAGCAGTAAAAAGGATTTTCAAATATCTAAAAGGTACCATGGAGTATGGTTTATGGTATCCAACAGGACAAGACTTTACCTTCAAAGCGTTTACTGATGCAAATTGGGAAGGAAGTGTTGATGATTGAAAAAGTACTAGTGGAGCAGCTTTTTTCTAGGGAAATTTTTTAGTATCATGGGCAAGTAAAAAACAATCCTCTATTTCACTCTCTATAGCAGAAGCAGAGTATATTACTACTGTCGCATGTTGCACTAAGGTTATTTGGATGAAACAAACCCTAGAAGATCTACTTGTAAAATATGAACATCCAATAGTGTTAGAATAATCAACCCATAGTTACCTACCATAGACATTAATTAATTCATTTTTGTCTTATTTGCCTAGTTTCCTATATTCCACTCTATGCAAGTTGTCTTCCACATGTCATAGAAGTCAAACTTGCTAAAAATGAGTCATGGAGCACTTGGGAAACCTCATGGAAACCATATTTAGCATGTTTGCTTTATTCCAGATCCTCCAAAGCGCATATCTACTTTTTCTGCTAAGTTGCCTGTTTTATTGAGAAATAAGGAAAAAGGGAAAGTAAGACTAGGTGTAGTTGACTTATTTTTTGTCCTCATCATCCTCCATCCTTTTGTTCTAATAAAATCATGAATGAGTTGTCTTTCCATCCCTTATTATCTTGCCTACTTGAAATTTCCAATTCATGAGCCTCTAAGTGGATTCGGAAACTACTTTATGCACCTACGGGGGATTTGACTAGATTTAGTAAGCCTACTTTTTAACTATTTCGAATGGAATCCTTATGCATTCAAATATCTCATGTAATTATATATTGTAGTAGACTATGACTTCATAAGGTTGGATATTGTACACTTATTCAATACAGATTAGTTTTATGCTCCAATTCCAGTCTCCTTTGTTTGTAATTTTGCATGTTTGATTAGCAATTTTGTGAGTGCTATTGTTCTATCACTTGGGTTCAATTTCCACATGGTATCAAAGCCTTTGCAGATCGATTTATCTCCTTCCATATTTCTATTGCAGGTTCGACATCTTGACTAGGAGCATATTCTGTTGACTGAAGGGCATAGTTTATGAGTTATGGATCAATCTCAAAAGATCATCTTGACTCCATTTAATTTCTTTGAATGGAGAGCAGAGAAGGAGATATTGTTGAGAGAGAAAGGTATCTATAGGGTGACTATGGAAACTTAGGTAGAGCCCAATGTAGCTATAGAGAAAATTAAATGGCACAACAGGAGGGATGAGGCGTATGGTTTTTTGTGTCTGAGCATTTCAAGAGACCTCCTCTTCCATCTTGATGGATTGAAATCACCTAATGAAGTGTGGGAGAAGCTTGTAGAGATTTTTGGTAAGACAGATGAGATGAGAGGACATCAAATCGAGAATGAATTGATCTCTTTGAGTCCCAGTAGCTTCGAATCGTTACAACTCTATTTTTCCAAGTTTAAAGCCCTTGTTTTGCAGCTAAAACAGTGTGGAATTGAAAAGAAGGAAGAGAAACTATTTTTGGCCATACTCTCGAAGCTTGGCCCTAACTATTTAGTGTTTTTTTCAAACTTCCATGCCAAAAAGTTGACAACTCGAGCCTGGAAGATGCCTAAGCTTGCAGAGTTCATGGAATCCCTTACACAAGAACAAGATAAACTGGTGATGATGGGCACCATCAAACCTTCCAAAGACCAAGCTTTGGTTGTTGGAGATTCGAGGGTGGATTCAAAAGGCAAGAAGAAAGCTAAGAAGCCACCTGAGAAAAAGAGAGACAAGAACAAGTCTTAAGAGGAGCCCCAAGGCTCCAATAAGAACTTCCAAAAGAATAAGAACAAAGGAGAAATGAGAAAGTGCGCATACTGCAATAAGAGCTATCATCCTGAGAGCTCTTGTATGAAGAAGCAAATTGACATGTTGACCCAACTCCTGGAGAAGAATAACATCTCCCTTCCTGACTGCTCAAAGAAGAGGGAAGGAGGATCAAATTCAAAGGACAAAGAGAGAGTACATGCTTTGGTTGCTGGCACATCAAGGTCACCTAGCTTCATCATAGACTCTGGAGCTTCTAGACATATGATTTCGACCAAGGAGGAATTATCCTCTCTTGACATGTCAAAAGGTCCACCAATAGTGCTGGGAGATGACTCTCTCACTGACATTTTCGGGAAAGGAAGGATTGATCTTGACCATGGTAAGTTCAATAATGTGTTGTATGTTCCTGATCTTGCCTCTAACCTCTTGTCAGTGTATCAAATGACTCACACAGGGTCTCCATTGTCCAAAGAAGGTCATATTCTCCCCTGATGATGTTGAGATCATAGAGATATCGAATGGTAAAATCAATGCAAAAGGTGTTGTAGATCACACTTCGAAGGTGTGACATGTTTTCACATTTTCTACCCTACTCAAATCCCTCTACTCTTCTGATTCATACTAATGAGGCAAGCAAGATTTGGCATGAAATATTTGGCCATTTTAACTTTAAGTATATTTCTGATCTAAGTGAAAAATATATGGTCATAGGGTTACCCAATATTAAGTTTTCCAAGGGAGTCTGTCAATATTGTATCCTAGGAAAACACTCAGAGCATAAATTTGAGAGAGCTAGTCATGAGAGAACCTATGCACCTCTTGAGTTGATCCACAGTGATGTTGCTGGTCCATTTCCTCATATTTCCATGAGTCAAGCCAAATATGCATTGACCTTCATAGATGACTTTCCCAGGTATTTTTGGGTTTACTTCCTAAAGCACAAGTTTGAAGTTTTTAACCACTTCAAAGTCTTTAAGGCCTTGGATGAAAACCAGTATAGGAGGAGACTCAAGATCCTCAGATCTGACAATGGTGGTGAGTATGTCAAGTCTGAGTTCATTCAATATTGTAAATATGTAGGTATTCAGATGCAACATTCAATCCCTTACACACCACAGCAAAATGGTGTTGCTGAGAGAAAGAACAGATCACTAAAGGAGATGGCAACCTGTATGATGGAGGCTAAGACTTTGCCACCAAAGTTTTGGGCCGAGGCTATCAACTATGCATCCTATATCCAGAATAGGCTGCCTCATAAAAATATTGATGGTATGACTCCTTTTGAAGCTTGGAGTGGGCACAAGCCATATGTGACCCATTTCAGGATTTTTGGCTCAAAGGCTTGGGCTAGAATTCCAACTAAAAAGAGAAAGGCTTTGCAGCCCCAAAGCCAAGAGTTCCTATTTGTTGGGTATTCTAAATATTCAAAAGGGTACAAGCTGATCAACTTGAGCAAAAACAAATCCTTCATTGAAATCAGTGTTCAGTTCCAAGAAGAGCCTTTAGCAGCAGTTGAAGTTGGAGAGTCTTCTTCACCACCAGAACCATTGAATGTAAGTGGAGAGACAAATGAGTTTACTGATTCTGATATGTATAATAATGATGATTTAATTTCATATCCTGACAGTCCTACAAGACCAAAATGGGCAGCAAATACCGTTCATGCAGCTGGGGAACTAGCTGGAAATCCTAGTGATCCTAGGAGGACTAGATCTCAGTTTGAGAGTGCCCTGTGTATGAAAGACCCTTTGTTTGCAGAGAAGTGCTATCTGATGGTTGAATCAGAACGATAGACATATTAATATGCAGCACATGATCCAAGATGGAAAGCATCCATGAAAGAATAATTCAGCTCACTCCATAAGAACAACACTTGGGAACTGGTTGATCTTCCCACAGGGAGGGAGCTAGTTCAATATAAGTGGGTTTTCAAAACTAAGTTTTCTGCTGATGGTTCACCTTTGAAATATAAGGCAATATTAGTAGCCAAGGTATACTCACATGTACATGGTATTGACTACAATGAAACCTTTTCACCATCGGCAAAGATGGACTCCATAAGGCTAGGCTTAGCCATTGCAGCTTCGAAGCAGTGGGAGGTACATCACATGGATGTGAAGTGTGATTTCCTAAATGGAGCTCTTGCTGAAGAGATTTGCATGCATCAGCATAAAGGGTTTGTTTCTAATCCATATTTTGTGTGTAGGTTAAAGAAATCATTGTATGGGCTCAAGCAAGCCCCCAAGGCTTGGTATGCCAAGATTGATGGCTTTTTGTTGTCATTAAGTTTTGTTCGATGCAAGTCTGATCCTAATGTTTATTTGAAGTTGATTCATGGTTATTTGATGATTATTTTCTTGTATGTTGATGACCTTCTAATTACAGGAAGTTCAAAGAAAGAGATTGCCTCCTTGAAGGATGCAATGAACCATGCATTTTCTATGACTGATTTGGGGTTGTTGAGCCAATTCTTGGGTCTCAAAATTGCTCAATCCCAACATGGAATAAGAGTACATCAGTCCAAGTATGCTTTAGATTTGCTGAACAAGTTCAACATGAAATATTGCAAGCCAAGCAAGACTCCCTTCCTTTCAAGAGTTAAGCTTGACGAAGCAAGTTCTTCTCCTATGGAAAATAATACACTGTATAGGCAGTTGATTGGGCGTTTGATTTACCTTACACACACTAGACTTGATTTTTATTATGCAGTAAGTGTGGCTTCAAGATACATGGATCATCCTCATGAGATCCATTAGAGAGTAGCCAAAAGGATCCTTAACTTTGTTCAAGGAACAAGAGCTCATGGGATATTCTACAAAGCTAAACCTGATCTTGATTTGATTCAGTTTACTGACAGTGATTGGGTAGGTGACAACACAGATCAAAAGTCAACATCGGGATATATGTTCATGCTTGCTGAAGGACCAATCAGTTGGTCAAGAAAGAAACAGATCACTCTCATCTACAAAAGCAGAGTACAGAGGAGTTGTAAATGCATCAACTCATTGTTTATGGTTGCAGGGAATACTTGGTGAGTGTGGCTTTGAATCAAAATCTTCAACTATTATCTATTGTGATAATCAGAGCACCATTCGAATTTGCAATGATCCAGTTCAGAGACAGAGAACCAAACACATTGAGATCCATATGCATTACATCAGACAACTTGTGCATGATGGCACCATTCACCCACTCTTCTGTGCATCTTCAGAACAAGTAGCAGACATCTTCACCAAATTTTTTGTGAGAAGACATTCAGAAATCTCAAATCACTATTGGGGATTGCTGATCATGTTGTGAAGCATGATTGATGACAATATTTTCAAATTTTGTTTTACTGTACATGTTTAAGGGAGGATTTTCCCACTGGGTTTTTTCCTCTTTCCTTGGTTAAATGGACATGCATTATGTAAAGGGTGACTAAGCCTTGTTTCTAGGCCCTATAGTTTTCTGATATTTACTCATAAATTCAGGCTTAAGGGGGGGTGTTAGAATAATCAACCCATAGTTACCTACCTTAGACATTAATTAATCCATTTTTATCTTATTTTCCTAGTTTCCTATATTCCACTCTATGGAGCACTTGGGAAACCTCCTGGAAACCATATTTAGCATGTCTGCTTTATTCTAGATTCTCCAAAGTGCATATTTGCTTTTTCTGCTAAGTTGCCTGTTTTATTGAGAAATAAGGCAAAAGTGAAAGTAAGACTAGGTGTAGTTGACTTATTTTTTGCCCTCATCATCCTCCATCCTTTTCTCCTAATAAAAGCATGTATGATTTGTATTTACATCCCTGATCAGCTTGCCTACTTTACTTTTCCAATTCGTGAGCCTCTAAGTGGATTTGGAAACTACTTTATGGACCTATGGGGGATTTGACTAGATTTAGTAAGCCTACTTTTTGACTATTTTGAATTCCATCCTTATGCATTCGAATCTCTCATGTAATTATATATTGAAGCATCCTATGAATTCATAAGGTTGGCTATTGTACACTTATTCAATACATATTAGTGTTATGCTCCAATTTCAGTCTCCTTTGTTTGTAATTTTGCATGTTTGATTAGCAATTTGTGAGTGCAATTGTTCTATCACTTGGGTTCAATTTCCACAAATAGTGCTCAAATATGATAACACTAGTGCTATAAATATGTCTAAAAATCCTATCATGGATTCTAAGACAAAACATATACCAATCAAGTATCACTATATAAGAGAACATGTATCTCAAAAAGCTGTCAAATTAGAATACATTGACACAAAAGAACAGAGTGCTGGCATTTTCACAAAACCACTACCTAAGGAATCCTTTGAGTGTATTATACAGAAGATGGGGGTAATTTCTTTACAAAATCACCAAGAGGATGAGGCACAATCTAAGGAGAAGAAATGATGATAGGGGGAGCTGTCAGACAGAGAGGTTCTTTGTCATTGGTGTCAAAGGGGGAGAATGATTAAAGATCTTGCCATCAATTCCAAACGGGGAGATTGTTGAGTAAAATGGTTGTCATTGATGTCAAAACTCTTAATGAAAGTTAAAGATATGGTGGCAGACTAAAATCAACAGAATAACATATGGTGGCTGTTGTAATCTCACAGATCACATAAGGTTACCAATAATACATACTAAAACATACATACATAACAGAGACAAGAGACAAGAACAAGTAGATAGAATAACAGATTATATTAGCATGAGAGGGTTCATACAATACAAAGAACTGAACCAAGTTCTCATCTAGCTCAATAGCATAATATATATGATTACAAAACAATTACAAAATAACTACCTGTCGGTTCGGTGAACCGACACGACTTTAGGTGGCCGACCTAATCTCTAGTTAGTCAGGTGACCGACTTAGTCGGCCAATCGACTAAGTAGGCTATCATTCAAGTCAGCATACCGACTTGCTCCTCCAACATCTCCCCCACGAACAAAACGTTTCTTCATCCTGAAGAAACAGGGAGGTACAAAAACTTCCTTGTCTGTCTAAGTAGTCATTATTTTGTGCTTGATATTTATGGGCTGTGAAGTCTAATGGTCGGTCTTTTCTGTACATAGACTTCTACAATTGCTGGGAATATCACTACTAGATGATGTTGGAAATCTGTCCAACTCTGCAATATTTTCTGTATGTCGATGGTGAGTTTAGTCAGACTTGACAAGATCGACATTTTCTCTTGAATGGAAAGTTCAGCTATTCTTTCCATGTCGGGACCCATAAACTGGTCCTTTTCCTCTGCTGTCTCCATGAGTCGTTTCATCTGCGAGCAGATGATGTCTACTTTTTCTAAGTTGGGAATGGCTTGATGCACCCACTAATGTTCTTCCCACTCAAGCTTCTAGAGTTTAGCTATATCAAGCACTATTTGATCCTCAATTGTGCTTCTGAGTGCTTCATCAGTGGTTTTCCTCTTCTCGAATGCTTGGATTCCTTGTCGGGTTTGTCTGGTGTGCCGATATACTTGCTCATAGTAAGCAGGCCAATCTCTCAGTACTTCTTCTATGATTACAGACTCCTCCATGTGATCTTGCAACACTTTGTAGGATTCGAAAAAGGATGTGTGCTGCTCCATCAATAGTCGGACGGTTTCTTCTTTCTGCTCTTCTTTTGTGACCTGAATCTGTGCTTGGAGCACCGACACCACACTTACAAATAGCTAATAAGCTCTTTCTAGTGGTATGTCAGTGTCGACCTCTATTGGGCCTAGTATCACAGACTGGACTAGGTCCCTACACTTGTTAGGGAACTTAACTTGTTCTTTTTCTTGGTTGTCTAGTTCCTTACGTCTGTGTTGGTTCCTTGTCTTTGCTTCAACTGCTAGAGCTTCCAGTAGTTGTTCTAGCTCTGGATCTCTCAATTTGGTTGCATCAACCATAGTGATCGACCCAACTAGATTGATGTGGACCATTGCTGGCTTTCCATGATGGTCCTTCTTCTTTTTCTTCTTTTTGTGCTTCTCTACTTCGGCCTATTTCAGCACCTGTGTACTTGCAAAAGTCGAGTCTAGATTTTCTATTTGTTGTGCAATAGTGGTTGATGGTATTTCTATTTGGGCAGTGGGATGATTGCTGCCTCTTGTTGTTCGGATGCAGGTGGTCCAGAAGTGGATGTGGTTGGTGCTGATGGTTGCGGTGGGGTTGGTTCTAGTGCAGCTAGTTGGATTAGGGGTTCTAAGTCGGGGGGTGATGGTGGTGGTGGTGATGGGGTTGGTGAATGGTCGGGTGTGATTCGGTTGGAGAAAATGTGGTCAAGTGGTGGATTGTCGGTCTAGGGTGGTGAGTCCAAGTTGGATAAGAGTTGGTTGATTTCTTGATTTATGTCGTTGATATTTTCTTCTTCCTCTCCTCTGGTCGGTTCGGAGGCTAGTAGGTGGGGTTCAGGTTCAGTCGAAGTGATAGTCATGGTCCGACGTGCGACAACTTCAAATTATTTGTCAAGATTTTTCTTGAAGGTTGAAGTTACAGTTGTAAAAGTTTTTAGTGCCTGAAGTATTTGGCCAGGTTATTGAGATCCACCAAATTCAAACAGAGGTGCTTTGGTAGAGATTTTTTGCAGCGACGTGAATATCTCAGGTAGTTTTTCAATAAATTCCTGGAGGTCTCTGTCTTGGTCTAATTTCTCCTTCACAGCCTCCGACATGGCATTTTTGCATAGGTTGAGTGGGCTTATTGAGAGCTGTTCTGGTACTAGCTCTTCTGTTATTTTTGTCGGAGACGGGGGTGGGGGTGTCGACACAAGATCTACGACAGTTTCAGGCATCGAAGTGTGTGTGATATTCACTTTATTTGGTCATCCTTGTTGTGCCCCTGCCTCGACAAATCTCTATAATTGGGTTTCTACTGGCACTTTGTTTTCTGAGGCATCTTCTATTATGTCGACGGCCGTAGCTGTCAGTTCTTCTTCATTGTTTGATGACTCTGCAATGATAAGCTTGTGCTTACCTTTCCCTTGTTGTTGTTGTTGTGTTCTTTTCCTCTTTCTTTCAGTTGCTATCTCCTTCGACAATTTGGTGATAATTTCTTTGGTGATAGCATACTCTGGGTTTTTAGCTTCTATCTCTTCCCTTGGTTCTTGAGTCGGGATGAGATTTTCTTCAGCCGGATTGGTTACCTACTGTTCTACATGTGTTTCTTCCCTCTGTATCGTCGAAGTTTTGATTATGATTTGTAGTCAGTAGTTTCGACCGGTGTCTCCTTCGACACAAAGGTACTAATGTAGAGGTTAAGCTCATAATTCTCTTCCTTCTCTTGGTCTATCAACGGCTCCTCTATCGAGAATTTGGTTTCCTTTGCCTTCCCTGGTATTGGTACTTTTGTTCCAGCTTGTTGAGATAGCTCCCGAAAGATCTGTTCGACCAACGGATAATAGTCGAGGGCCTTTGCATTTGATTTGGCGCCCTACATGTACCATACCACGGTATGGTCGAGCTCTAACTGAATGTGGGAATTTTTGGGTAGACTTCGTCAGATGTTTTGAGGCACCCTCCATCTGGTCATGCGGACTTTGAGCTGCTGGAGCCAGTTTTCCAACAACACTTTTCTGTTTGCAAGTTTCGTCATTGTTCCTTTCTAGGAGAAGTGTGAATCTCCACATGTGGAATTTTGTCTGTTCTTGAAAAATTTTGTTTCCTTCAGGGAAAATATGGAACATTACTATCCATAAGATAAGGGACAGAAACCTGATAATTCCCCCCATCTCTTGACATTTCTCACATATGGTTTTGATCATTTCGGTGACATATTCAGCCCATCTGTATATCTTTCCATTAGTCGTAATGGTGTCTACGGCTTCTAACATATCTAGTTTGAGGTCACTTCCTCGACCTGCCATTGTGAGTGTAATGGTTATGATTTTGGCCACAATCTATGGCGTTCGAGCTGTGATGTGGCCAATCATTAGTCCTTTCTATTTTTTGCCCGATGGTGACCCGGTTAGTTCTTTGACTAGTCCTTATTTTATACCGACTGGTACTGGGTCCCCTTTGTTTGATAACCCTGTCAGCTTGGAAATAACTTCGCCAGATATGTCAACCGGTCGGTCGAAGTAAAACCGGTCGTTGTGGTACTAGCTTATGACAAAATTGATGGCTGTTTCTTTTGTGCCACCGAAGCTGGCCATGAGCGGCGTGTTGGCATATTTTACAATGGTGTTGTGTTGTATTTTCTTTGCAGTTGGAGTTGGCTTCTTGTCGACGTAAGCCCACTCTTTTATATTGGCCCATAGTTTTTTCCATGAGCCCTCCTGCACCTTAGCATTCTTAATGTTCTTTAGTCTTCACACTAACGGTGTCTCTGCAGTCTGTAATTCCTTGGTCTTAGCTGATGCTCTAGTTTGTTTTGGTGCCATCTTGTTGGTTTCACATTCAATTTCACTAATGTGCTTTTGCTTTTCAGTCGTCTGGTTGTTCTGATGCTCTCTCTATTTGAATTGTGGTGAATAATCCTTTGGTGGTTCAGTATTTATAGGGGACGCATTGGATGTTCTCGTTGGTAGGTGTATTAATGGTGAACGTGATGTTCTAGCTGGAACACTTGATTGTGCATTAATGGAAAATTGGTTTCGACGATTGAGGTCATGAATGCGTGATGGGACTATCGAGGTCGTCGGTTGATGTCGGTTATCAAAATGGTCGATGGGCATGATGTCATTTGTCGAATGTTAGTTTTTCAACATTAATCTAGCATTATTAGGATCTTTAACTGAGAGAATAACAAGTACAGCAACCAAACAAAAGAGACAATGAACACAGTGTTTTTCCTCGAGGAAACCATAAATGGAGAAAACCCTGCAACTTTCTCAGAGATAGAATTAGCACCAAAACAGTAAAAGCCCAAAATAGTAAGTGATCTCCCAATAGCAGTAACCTTCTTCTTATCTAGCCCCAGTGTCTTCTCCTTCCTCAACTATGCACTATACTTGAGTGTGTATGAGTTGTGTGATAAATAGAGACTCCAGTTCTTTATTTATACTAATCTCGACATGACTAAAACCCTACCAAAGCCAACCTCTACTAGGAGAGTCTAATAACCCTAGTGCCCCAGAACTGCGGGGAATTTAACCCTTAGACAATAGGAGGGTTACCCACAATGACTTGACATGACTTGTTTACATTATTAATCCTCCCGATCGTAACATCGGGGCATGACAACATGACTCAATTACATTATATATACATCCCGGAATAAACATCAGGTTACAATACAGAATATACATAGATGAATACATTCCGAATTTACAAATACATCAACACTCCTTCTTAACTAGGAAGGTATTCTTTCGACACAATTTTCAGTACTGGTCTTCTTCTCTGTATCAGCTGGATCATCTCGTCATCTGCATCTCAAGTCTTTTGAGTCTTTAAGTCATCTTCATCTTCAAGTCATCTTCATCTTTGGATCTGGATCATCATGGGACATCATCACTGGATATGGATCATCACTGGGCATCATCACTCGATCTGGATCATTACTGCTAGATCATCATCACTGGATCTAGATCATCACTTGATCTGGATCATCACTGGGCATCATCACTGGATCTGGATCATCACTGTTGAATCATCATCATTGGATCTGGATCATCACGGGTGCTATCTCATGATTCTTTTGATCACAGGAATTTCTACAGAGCCATCCCTTTTTCATGCTGGTTGTAGGCCTAGCCTCCATGTAGGTCTTCTTTAGCACTTACATCTGATCAACACATGATCGAAGAAAGGCTCATCATTTCTATCTGATGAACACATGATCAAAGATAGATACTACACTTACATTTGATCAACACATGATCAAAGAAAGGCACGCCCAGCACTTACATCTGACCTACTCGTCAGAAACGCACGCCCAGCACTCACATCTGATCATGTAGGAACCAATCCTATAATCATGTCAGAAAGGCCCAGCACTTACATCTGATCAACACATGATCGAAGAAAGGCACATCACTTATATCTGATCAACACATGATTGAAGAAAGGCTCGGCACTTATATCTGATCAACACATGATCAAAGAAAGCCTCTGCACTTACATTCATCCAGGCTGGAACACATCCTATCACAATGATGAAAGGACTTGCACTCATATCTAATCATGAGGGAACACATCCCAGCAATCATATCAGAATGGCCCCCAGTCCTCGACTGAGCTACCTAGTAACTGACCAGGTACCTCCATTCTCCTAGAGAATGGAAATTTCCCTTACATCTGTCCTACTCGACAGAATGGCCAACACTCACATCTAACATGGGAGGAACTTAATCCTTTAACCATGACAAAATGGTTCAGCCCTTACATTTGATCAAGTGGGAACACATCCCTTTGTCACATCAGAATGGCTTCTCAGTCCTAGACTGAGTTTTCCTGGTAACTAACTAGGTGCCTCCATTCCTAGAATGGAAATTTCCCTTACATCTGTCCTACTCGACAGAATGGCCAGCACTCATATCTGTCATGGAAGGAACCAATCCTCTCACCATGACAGAATGGCTCAACCCTTACATCTAACCATGGAAGGAACCAATCCTCTCACCATGTCAGAATGGCTATGGGTCTCATCATTTTCTCTTAGAGGAAACCTTGATCTGGAGAACACCAAGATTCTCCCTGAAGTACTTGAACTTTAGCCTAGCCAATGGCTTCGTCAATACATTAGCTATCTATTCCTCCGTCACAGCATATAGGAGCTTCACTGCTCCCCTCTCAACCATATCCCTGATATAGTGATACTTGATCTCAATATGCTTTGACTTGTCATGGAACACTATATTCTCTGACAACTTCATGCAACTGTGGTTGTCACAATGTATGCAAGTAGCATCCAATTGGAGATCAAATATATTAGATAGTATCTTCCAAAGCCATACTTCCTCACAACTAGCTGAATAAGCTACAACATACTCTACTTCAGCTGTACTCAGTGCCACACAGGATTGCTTCTAGCTAAACCAAGAGATCCCACCTAATCCCATATTGAAGCAATATCCTAAAGTGCTCTTCCTATCGATGGCATTGCCTGCCCAATCTGAATCAACATAACCATCCAGGTTAATCTTTTGATTCGAATTTTACTTGATCCCATAATCAACTGTACCCTTTAGGTACCTCAGAATATGCTTTGCAGCAATCAAGTGAACATGTCTCAGATCTGTCAAGAACTGGCTCAAGGTGTTCACAGCAAAGCAAATATCTGGTCTCATGTTTGTCAGGTACATCAATGACCCAATCATCTGACGATACATCATAGCATCCACCGAATCTGATGAAGCATCGTTCAATAGCTTCAGGTTCGATGCCATAGGTGTGGCCATAGCCTTGCAGTCCATCATCCCAAACCTCTTTAGGATCTCTACTGCATACTTCCCTTGTCGAAGGAAGATTCCATCTGCACTCTGCCACACCTCCATACCTAAAAAGTAATGCATCATCCCCAAGTCCTTCATTTTGAACTCAAAAGCAAGCTTTCTCTTTGTATCAGCAATCAACCCATCCGTACCTGTCACAAATAAATCATCTACATATAATAGAAGCATCACTGAGTTTCCATCTTCAACCTTGTAGTAAAGTTTGGAATCTGCTTTACTCTTGGTAAAGCTCAAACTGGATACAAATCTGTCAATTCTGTCGTACCAGGTCCTGGTGCCTATTTCAAACCATACATGGATTTCTTCAATCTGCATACATGAGACTCTTTGTCATGTGCCTCAAAACCGAGTGGTTGTTCTACATACACTTCCTCTTCTACTACACCATTCAAGAAAGAAATATTGACATCCATCTGGTGTATCTTCCATTTCATCACTGCAGCCAGAGCAAGTATTGATCTGATGGAAGTGTATCTGGCTACAGGTGCAAAGGTTTCTTCAGAGTGTATTCCTTCTTTCTGAGACAAACCCAGAGCCACAAATATTTCCTTATACTTTTCAATGCTACCGTCTGCAACATGCTTAATCTTGTAGATCCATTTGGAAGTTACAACTGACTTCCCTTCTGGTCTTGGGACAACATCCCAAACATCATTCTTCATGATCGATTGATATTCTTCGATCATAGCATCCTTCCATTCTTTCTGTTTTGCCGCTTCTTCATAACTGGAAGGTTCTTTATCAATGAAATCACATAGTAAAGCTACATACCCGGAGCAGGATCTGGTCCTCTTTCTTTCTCTGTGATTCTCTTCTGGAGCCCCATATCTTTCCACACCTTGGATAAGTTCTTGTACCCAAGAAGGTTTCGTCTTATGAGGATTCTTCTCCAAAGGTGGATCTACAGGTCTTTGTGGTTCTTCAAATTCTTGATCTTCTTCTTGAATTTCTTCGTTCATGGTTGTATCATGAATTCTGGGTGCTTCTGCTTCTTCAGTAGGTATCTTTCTGGATTTGTTGTAAGCTGTGTCTTCATCAAATGTCACATCCCTGCTGATGTCAATCTTCTTTTATCCTGGGAAATATATTCTATAAGCCTTCGAGCTTTCAGAGTACCCCACAAATATACCCTTCTTTCCTGAAGGATCTAATTTTTTCCTTTTCTCCTTTGGAATGTGTATGTACACAGGACAGTCGAATATTCTGAGATGGCTGACTTTTGGTTTCTTGCCAACGAAGACTTATTCAAGAGTCTTGTTCTCAAGTACTCTATGTGGAGTATGGTTCTGTACATACACCATTGTTCTGGCAACTTTAGCCCAAAGATGCATAGGAAGATCTTGATCATGAAGCATGGCTCTTGTAGCTTCCATGATAGTTCTATTCTTCCATTCCACAATCCCATTCTGTTGTGGATTATAAGGAGTGGACAACTCCCTCTTAATCCCTAATTCTTTGCATAACTCTTTGAATTCATTTGAAGTGAATTCTCTGCCATTATCTAATTGAAAATTCTTGATCTTCCTTTCAATGTGGTTCTTGATCAAGGCTTTGAATTCCTTAAATTTGCTGAATACTTCGTCTTTGTTCTTCATGAAGTAAACCCATGTCTTCCTAGAAAAATCATCAATAAAAGAAACATAATATGCATACCCGCTTAGTGAGTTTGATGACATAGGACCGCATACATTGGAGTGGATGATTTCTAGGATTCCTTTGGCTTTGCTTTCATTGCTTGGAAATGTCTTCTTTGTATTCTTTCCTTTCACACATCCTTTGCAGATCCCATCATGTTTTGCTTGGAATTCTGGAAGACCTTCAACAACTTTGCTTGCAATAGGTAGTGCTCTGTAATGCACATGTGCAAGCCTTCTATGCCAAATTTCACTTGGCTCTACTGTGTCATGGACCAATGCTTGTTCTAGATGGCCCTTCAATTTGTAAAAACCTCCTTCTTGTTCTCCAATCACCACGGCATCATCGATAGTCTTTCCTCTTGGCCACATGATGACTTGACCATCTATGAATGCAACCTACATTCCTTTTGCATCTAACGTCGATATGGAGAGGAGGTTCTTCTTGAGTCCTGGAACAAACAATACTTCTTTCATTGTTAGAGACTTTCTAGAGTCTAGCTTATAGGAAGATTCCCCACTACCTTTTATTGGATATTGGCAGTCATCTCCTAATTTCACCTTGTGAGGTGATTCATGTTCTGACAATCTCATAAAGGATTCCTTGAATCCAGTCATATGTTTGGAAGCCCCACTGTCTATAATCCAATCATCACTTCCATCAGTAATGTTACCTATGAGAGCAGAGATCAGAACATATTCATCCTCGCTTGAAGAATCTTCACTTTCATATCTGGTTCTTTTCTTGGAGGGTTCATTATCCTCTGTAGCATGAGCATGATGTATTCTTTTGTTCCCCTTCTTCTTATGAGAGTGACCCTTGTTCTTAGGACAGTATTTTGCAAAGTGTCCTCTTTCATCACATGTATAACATCTCAATTTTGATAGGTCCCTTCTAATGTTATCTCTATGATGAGGATCCTTACCTTTGGAGTAATGAGATCTTCTTCTACCTTTCTTGGAGTGAACTGTGAGAGCTTGGTTTTCACTTCCCATCTTCTCTTATCGAGCTTCTATCTGTGCTTATTCTTGAGAACATTCTTCCCATAGTCTATTGAATTTGATTAACTTCTTTCTGGCACAGATTCCTTGGATGAAAGAATCCCATGACCTAGGAAGGCCATTCAGTTTTGTTATCACAATCTCTGCATTCTCCACTTCTTCATCCATAGCTTCTAATTGTTCCTTGATCTGAGAAACCCTTGTGAAGTAATACTGGATGGTCTCTGCATTCTGAATCTTCACATTCTTCAGATGATTCCTTAGAGTCATCTTTCGATTTATTTTCTTCCCTTCAAATTTGGTTAGGGAATCAAACATAGCTTTAGGTGTCTTTAGAGAGGACACCTAAGGTATAAGGTGATCCTTGATAGAATCAGTAATGATCCTCTTTGCCATAACCATATTCTTCTTATGTAAGGCCTTTGCATCATCTCCCTCTGGAACTAGAACCTCCTCATAGATGTAGGATTCTAATTCATTCTCTTCCAGGACCAGGGAGATTCTATACTTCCAGGATCAGAAGTTATCAGCTCCCTCAAGCTTTTCATCAAGCAAAACTATCGTTGACGGAACTCTCATTCCCATCGGTTGTTTTTGTCGTCTCTTCTTCAACCGACAGTCGGTTAGTGTCGAATTCTTCTATCGATGTCCAACTGCAATTATTTGTCAGCAGTTCTGAATGTCTATGTCTTCCAAAGCTGTATTTGGCAGGGGGGGTGCTCCTTCATCTGTCAGTAAAAGTAAGTGGATACTTCGGTTGGAGGGTACCGCTTGAAGCGTAACCCAATTTCCTTCTTCTGGTCGATGGATAATGAGATGTCTACCAATGTATGTCTCTTCCTCTAGTTGGCTCCAGATACCAAAGTCACCAGCTCCTAGTCTGAGGTCCTCTTCGACAATAGCTTGTATCCGGGTACGCGAATCTAACAGAGGTTTTACTTCCTAGGGAACTTCTAATTTGAGAGATTCTCACTACTCTATCCATAATTCTTCTTCCATAGGGGATGCCTCTTCTTCCACGCCTTCTTCTCGTCGGTCATGACCCAACTCCGATGGATCTCTTTCCTGGTCAGTCACCCTAGTACTCATTCCTCTCTGCAACGCTAAGGCTCTTTCTCTTCTTTCCTCCCTACTTTGTAGCCTCCTCTCCCTTTCTATTTTCTGGAAGTCCGCCATACCTTTGTGTGACACTGTCTTCTCGATTTCCTTTTTAGGTTGACTTCTCATTACTGGTGATTGGTATTTCCTTTAGTTGACTAGAATCCGCTCCACTTTATTCCGACATATGACCAGCTACCCCCCCATAGCCTACCCGATGCTTTAGAAAGCCCGGATAGTTCTGTCTACTTGCTTAGGAAGTATTCCCACTCCCTTTCTACAATAAATTTTTCCCACCTCTTTTGCTTTTCTGCTTAGTTAGGGTTTAATGGCAGTCCATGAAGTGATGGACAGGGTTCGACAATATGACCTACTCCCTTCTCAATCAGGAATTTAAACAACAAGGTTGGTAAGGAACAAAAAAATTGCTCGGTGAGGTCTATGTAGAATTTCTTCTTGATAGTTTCCACCGAAGTTATATCTTCTACTGCTTGCTCCTCGCAGAATTCGTCGGCAATTTTTTTGAACCACTCTGACAAGTTTGTTCTTCCCTCGTGAATTAGTTTTTCTAGTAACTATTGATCTTTAGTCCCTTCTGACTTTTTCATCCAAGAGTTTCTTCAAAAGTTGGAGCACGGATTCTACAAACTTCTCATGCGTCTCTATAAAGAATATTTCTTTTGCTTGTGCGGTCGTCAATCTATTTCTTCGTGCGTAGTTCTATAAATAATTCACTACTTTATGCTCCCACAAATCCTTAATCTCCTGTTCTGATATCATCTACTTGTATACATCTCAGACATGTACTACCGGAAACAGATGCAATGTTGTAATCTCATAGATCACATAAGGTTACCAATAATACATACTAAAACATACATACATAACAGACACAAGAGACAAGAACAAGTAGATAGAATAATAGATTATATTAACATGAGAGGGTTCATACAATACAGAGAACTGAACCGAGTTCTCATCTGGCTCAACAGCCTAATATATATGATTACAAAATAGTTACAAAATAACTACCTGTCAATTCGGTGAACTGACACGACTTTAGGTGGCGGACCTAATCTCTAGTTAGTCAGCTGACTGACTTAGTCGGCCAATCGACTAAGTTGGCTATCATTCAAGTCAGCATACCGACTTTCTCCTCCAACAATGGTGGAGTGAAATAAAAATAATAACAAAGGAATAACCCTGTTGCAGGTTACAGGTTGAATGACAAACAAATAACCTTATAGCAAGTTGAACGACTGATATCGATCATCCAAGTAAATCGATGGCTCACAATGTTCTTGTTGAATGAACTAGCGCAAAGATTAAATATGTGCAAAGTTCTAAAGTTCCACGAAGGATGAAGTTCCGCAACAATCAATATTGAATGGCTTATATTAGTCCCGCACTAGATTCGATGATTAAGGATTAATTCTGATAGTTAGGCAGAAAATCCAAAGTTCCGCAAAAGATCAAGATTGGACGACTAAGATTAGTTCTGATAAAAGAGATCGACGGTGCGGAATAAAAAATTCGGAAAGGAAATTGCGGAAGTAACGCTTAAATATTTTATGAACTATAAATCCGGAAGATCGAAGATCAGAAAAGACTCTGCAAGAGATCAACGGTGTGGAAGAAAGATTGCGGAAAGAATCTTGTGGAAAGAATCTTGCGGAAAGGAGCTTGCATAAAGGAGCTTGTGGAAAGTTGAGATACAATTTGAGG
This sequence comes from Pseudotsuga menziesii, assembly GCA_001517045.1. Lineage (NCBI taxonomy): Eukaryota > Viridiplantae > Streptophyta > Pinopsida > Pinales > Pinaceae > Pseudotsuga > Pseudotsuga menziesii. The sequence goes on along the minus strand of LPNX010304655.1, from coordinate 213,213 downwards.
AAATGTTACATTTCCACATCCTGCAATCTAGAGATCAATGCTCATGGAGAAACCTGATGAAGATCAATAATGGGGAAATTTTGAAGTAGAAAACTTGGTGCAGAAATATAATTTCAAAAGGGAAATCTATAGAGTAGATCAATGGTCTGGAGATATTTCGGAATAAGATCAGCTATTCGGATTGTATCTAGAGAAGAAGATTACAGAAGCACCAGAAAATGATAAATAGGGTTGCGGAAATGGATTTTGAGCTGTGGGAAGAACAAAACAGTTTCTTTGCTGAAACTTAATGATGAAATGATGCGACGGTTGAATAAGTAAGATGATGAATAGTTGTGACTGTAAGTAAACAATCATGATCTAAAATGAAAGAGCACATCTATGGAGAGATGCGTTGAAAGGAAATAGGTAAAGAGTATTTATTGAATAAATGTGTAAAGAGTTAGATGTCTCTGCGACTGAGGTTGACAGAGTCCAAAGTGAAAAGTTTACAAACTATTCCAAAAGACTGAGAAAATTAGTATAGGGTGGCAGGGTGGTGCCAGGGAAGGCCACAGGTCTATAGGGGGTCGAAGCCTCCTTCCAGTCGAAGCTGAAGAACAGGGTGTCATAACATCCTTGTCTGTTGAAGCAGGAAGAAAACAATAGGGGTGTTGTAGCATCTCTGTCTGTAGTTGCAGGAAAAACCTAGGGTGTGTTTACATTCTTTTTGTAGTAGCAGATAAGCAATTTTGTAAATTCATCTTATTAATGAGTTTGTGTTGGTGGTTTTCCCTTTGAGGTTTCCACAATAAAATATGTGTCTTAATTGTTTATTGTTTGTGTATTTTAAAGAAAAATGGACAATACTGATTCACCCCCCCCCCCCCTCCGCTCTTAGTATTGTGGGATAAACCAACAAAATGATCTATGGGTGATATGACTTTTGCTGGAAGAACATGCGCGAAGAAAATAATTTTGGGGGCCAACAGAATTTGGCAGGGCCATCACTGATCAATGTCTAAGATTTAAAGGGAAAAGACATTAACGATCCAAATAAATTCTATTGATTGAACAAGCATGGAAGAAAGAAATTTGAAAATCAACAGAATGTGGTAAGGTCTGCATGTTTCGACGGTCTAGATGAAGGTCCGATCCAGATCGAAGGCTGTAGATCACTTCACTAGGTGAATTTGCATGGATTAAAGAAATTTTGGAATCTGCAGAATGTGTTAAAACACCCACAAGATCAAGGATTGATATTTGAATATTAAACGATTTCTGGTTCATATTTATTTCGCTAACAGAAACTGCACAAATAAAAAAGATTGGTGAATCAGCGAAATCGGTTAAGAGCTTACACAAATAGTGGTGTAGATTTGATGAGGTTGAGATCTATGACCCATGTTGATTCCACTGTATCAACATGCACGCAAAAAATCAAGAGGAATCTCATCGAAATTGGTTAAAGTGGAACTGGAATAAACGGTTGGGATCTACGATGGGTAATATTTCTGCAAGGAGAAGATGCGCACTTCTTAGAAAACCAAATATGAGCAGAAAGTTAAAAGGTAAAATGATCGACGGTGGGAATTTGTAAAGAAAATATCAATGGTCAAGTATTAACCCGCCTAGCTAAGGTGTTATCTAGTTATGAGGTACACATGAGATATTAAAGAAAGGAAACATCTACGGTGGGAAATGAATCAAAGGATGGATTTGTGGTTATGACTAATTCTGCAACTGAAAGTTATAAGAAGGATAAAGATGGCAGTATAACGGGAACAAGGGTAGATGGTTTAAACAGAGATTAGGATTAACGGCTCTGGATAAAAGGCACAAGATGGACGAATGGGAATAGGTTCCACTAAATAAGATGCATGGTTAATAAGAAGATAAAATAATATAAAAATAAAGGCACATTGATATAGGTTATTTGTTTGTTTATGCATCGAAAAGCGAGAGTTTAGGACTATGCGGAAGCGGCCAGCTAGACAATTCTATGGACCACTTTCGAGAAACCAGGTAGGCTATTTATTCCCACCAAGAAAGTATTTAAATGACTGAGGTAGAAGAAGTAGAGGTTCAGACTTTGGAATACCGAAGGATAGAGGAGGTATTTGAAGATAAAGATTCATAGGTTTTTGATACTATATTGATAATTGGTTCAATAGACTTGGTAAAAACCAAATTAAAAGTCCGCAAAGACCAAGGAATATAATGTTAGAATAATCAACCCATATTTAGCTACCTTAGACATTAATTTAATTATTTTTGTCTTATTTGCCTAGTTCATGTGTCCCACCTTATGCAAGTTGTCAATTACCTATCCATAGTGGTCCAACTTGCCTAATTTGACCCATGTAGCACTTGGAAAACCTCAAGGAATCAATTATGCTTTATTCCTGGTCTCCTAGGTGCCTTTGTGCTTTTTCTGCTTTATTTCCTGCTTTTTCAGTGCTTTAAGGCAATAGGGAAAGTTTGACTAGGTGAGGTGAACTAGTTTTTTTTCCTCTTCATCCTCCACTCTTTTCTCCTTGTAAAATCATGTATGAGTTGTCATTCCATCACTCTTTAGCTTACCTAAGTGATTTTGCAAATTTGTGAGCTCCATGACTCTTTTGGGATCAGCTTTTTGCACCTATGGGGGATTTGCTTAATTTTAGTAAGCCTGCTTTATGCTAGATTCGAATTGTTCCTCATGCATTCAAATCCCTTATGTAATTATTTAATGAAGCAACCTATTATGTTACAGGGTTGGCTATTGTACACTTATTCAATACAGTTTAGTGTTCAGCTCATTATTCAGTCTCTTTTCTGAGTGATTTTGCATGTTCAATTGATAATTGTTGTGAGTAAAATTAATCTATCACTGGGTTCAATTTCCACATGGTATTAGATCCATTGTATATTGATTTCTCTCCTTCAAAATTGTTTTGCAGGTTCAACATCAGTGACTGGGAGCCTTCTACTGACAGCCGGGACAATTCTAAGCTATGGATCAATCTCAAAAGATCATCTTGACTCCCTTCAATTTCTTTGAATGGAAATCAGAGATGGAGATACTGTTGAGAGTGAAAGGCCTCTACAGGGTGACTATGGAAATAGAACCAGAGCCCAATGCAGCTGTAGAGAAGATAAAATGGCACAACAGGAGGGATGAGGCCTATGGTCTCCTGTGTCTGAGTATTTCCAGAGACCTCCTTTTCCATATTGATGGATTGACATCACCAAATGAAGTATGGGAGAAGCTTACTAATCTTTTTGGAAAGACAGATGAGATGAGGGGACATCAAATCGAAAATGAACTGATCTCCCTGAGTCCAAATAGCTTTGAATCTCTATAACTCTATTTCTCCAAGTTCAAAGCACTTGTTTTGCAGCTGAAACAGTGTGGGATCGAAAAGAAGGATGATCAGCTAGTCTTTTCCATTCTCTCGAAGCTTGGCCCTAACTATTCAGTGTTTGTTTTGACCTTCTATGCCACAAAACTGACAGCTCGAACCTGGAAGATGCCTAGCCTTACAGATTTCATGGAATCTCTCACACAAGAACAGGACAAGCTGGTGATGATGGGCACCATCAAACAATCCAAAGATCAAGCTCTGATTGCTAGAGATTCGAGGGTGGATTCAAAAAGAAAAAAGAAAGCTAAAAAGCCACCTGAGCAAAAGAAAGACAAGAA